>JAOXOA010031680.1:368-11090 GCA_028566315.1 Rudbeckia hirta
GTCCCCAACACAAGACTCAAGTTAGGAAACTTACCTAGACGGACGTCCCACACTCGTTTCTTGCCAAGTATTTCGAATTCCAAGAACATCAACAAGGGATGACGATTAACCAAACACACATCTACTCTAAAAGCACCTTCGGTTGCCTTCCAAGCAGCGTTAAAGTTTAGGTCTTCAGCCCAACCTCTTTTAGCTCATCATGGGGACTCAAAAGCTCGGTTTCTACCATCTCTTGCAAAGTAATTCGTCATTTGGTGTGGAAGTGGAAACCGACTATCACAAACCCTATCATTCCTCATGTCCCATGCATCCACCGGATTGTTCTTTGGATATCTAGGAGTTGGCGGCCTCACCATCCGCTTCTTCCCCACACTTGAGCTCTCCTCGGGTGCACTTAACGTGTAACATAAGTTTCATCAAAAGAATCACAAAACCATGCTCGATAGATTTTTCCAAACATCAAAGTATAGCTTATGGTCTTTGTATGTCATAGTCACCACAACGTTTCTGCGATTGATTTGGGCATTTGCAGTATACAAATACGACCAACCCAATATTACCTTCTGTTGCTCATCTACCCGGGAGTTGGCATAATCAAGAACAAGAACATCCACCGGGTATTTGAACTCACCCAACAGATCTCAACTCCTCTAACAACCCCTCTGGGCTTCTTCAAGCTGTCATCGGCCATCTTTGTTGTGCTATCAACCAGAATTAGTGGACCAAAGTCATACTGATCGTACAAAGTGCCTGCTAATACACTCATGGCAGCTCCATAATCAAGTAGAGCCTGGTGTATTTTCAGTTTCCCAACTTTCAACGACACATGGCGGGATCCCGGCTCATCATCTGTTTCTGGCGCCTTCTCAATCAAACCTGCAATGACATTTGAACTTGAAACAAAACCATTAGAATAATTACCCATGTTTAAACCACTGACTGGACTTGATTTCGTGTTCTTTGGGTTCACTTCAGTGTCACTTGGCAGTTGGCCTTTTCCCTTCTTTAACATGCTTATATCGGTTGCCATTTGACCAACCGGCAATGTCAACTGCTGCACTACCTTGTCCCTCATTTCATTATGCTGCTTTATACCTTGGATGTCCTGCTAGATCACCCTCAACAACTCCATCACATCAGTATTGCCACCCCCTTGGTTATTCCTCTATTGATAACCAGATGTACCACCCCTATAATTATTTTGATTCTGGTAACGGGTCAGGAATGGTGGATCAAACATTTGGAAATCCGGGTTCATTTGGTTATTGGGGTTGGCATAGTTGAAGTTCGGGTGGTTTCTTAAGCCTCGATGGTACTTATTCGAGTTCAAACCATAATACCTACTACCCCTATATTATTCACCTCATCATAACCACTTAAAATTCTCGGACAATCATCAGCTATGTGTCCTAACTCTCCATAGTGCCCACACTGGCTGTACATCTGCTTATTCCCACTTGGACCTGCACTACCACTCACATCCCCACCACTAGCGCTCACCTCATTCACCCTAGAGGACGTTGGATGCCTATTTCTCCTTTGGGACTGGGATTTTTGCTTAGAATTCCTATCCTTACTCTCTAAATATTCCCAGTCCACAGCATACACAATTGTTCCAAATGTCCTATTGGATATAGAATCCAAATCCCTAGCATCCTCTTATGTGAGACCATCATAAAAACAGTGGATTTGCTCCCACAACTCAAAACCATGAAGAGGGCAATTATTTAGCATCATTTTAAATCTAGTAAAAGCCTCATGAAACAATTCACCCGAATGTTGGGTGAAATCCCTAAGATTCTTCCTAGCATCATAGGTTTTCTGAGAGGTGTAGAACTCATCTGAAAACTCTTACTGCATTTGCCTCCAAGTATGGATGGATGCAGACCTTAAGGTCCTAAACCATTGTTGTGCCTTATCCTGTAGAGTAAACTGAAAAGGCACAAGTTTCACCTCAGCAGCTGTGAAACCCCGGCTACCAATAGTATTACACCTAGCATCATAAGGAGCAAGGTGCACATAAGGCTCCTCGGTAGCCAGGCCGTTGTATGTCGGTAAGGTCTGGAGAGCTTGGGATCTAACCTCAAAAGTACACCCATCTCGTTGTCGAATGACCACAATGGAAGCGTTCTCAACAATGGATGGCCTAAAGTGGCTCTCTACCCCCTAACTGGTCTTAATCTACCCAACCTTGAGGTTCTACTGGTGGGTTTGCCATCACTCTCTCCTCTAACCTCCGGACTACTGTAGGTGGGTTGCGTAAAGGCTGTTGTTGAATAGGTACGGGCAGTGGCACAGGTAGCGGGTTTTATTGGTAACGTGTGGGATGGAAACTGGGTGGATGATCAATACCCCTAGCAAGTTGGCTGTAACAATTCCATATTTTAGGCAGTGCTCAAATGCCTTGTACTATCTATTCTCAAGCATTGATGACGTGTACAACCTAATATCAACGGTCAAACCATAAACCCTAAGTAAATTAACACCCTTGAAATTTCATTTCCATAATAAGAACTACAATCCTGCCCAAATACTCCAAACTACAACTTAATTTCATAATAAGTAATCGGTCTGGCACGTGATAATCATCCTAACAACCTTAAAACATCTTATACTATTAAACGGTAAACGCTAAACAAGTTCATAGACTTTGAACTCGTCGTTAAAATCCTTGAAAACCCAACTTTAAAAATACAAGGGTTAAAAATTAATTTTTAAACTTTAAAACTAAGATTTCAATATATGATCGAATATGTATAAAACAAGATTTAAATCCCTAAAACTTGCTAAACTGGTTAGATGCACATTATTTATAAATTCTTATATAGGCTTTATAAAATAAAACATGAGAAACAAAAAGTAAAGTTGTATTTTATAAAATTAAAACAACTTTTAAGATTTAAAATCAAATTTTAATAATTAAAGGGTGTAAATAAAAGGGACTTGGAAGTTGAGGGGGGTTTCTTGTAAAAAAATGAAACTTGAAACCTTCACTTTCATTTACCTAACCATGATCCGGTCAACATTTTCCGGCGAGAACCCATGCTCCGGAAAAGTAGCAGGAGTCCGATGCATTTGGTGATTTTTAAATCAAATTCATTATCCATGAAAATATAGTAAAACCGAATTGTTATTATTCCATGGGGTTCCACTCTAAAACCAATTGATGATAGAGGTGGTAGCACAAGATCTTATTAATACAACGGGAAGATCTTAATCTGTCGACATAGGATGGGTCTCCTTCAATGCCCTCCCGCATGTGTAACCCGGTCTATCAGGAGGTGTACACGTGACCTTAACAGGGGCTGGCTCTTATACCATGTTATAGGTCCACGGGGTTCTACTCTAAAACCAATTGTTGATAGATGGAGTAACCCGAGATCTTATTAATACAACCGAAAGATCTTAATCTATCAATATGAGATAGGCTCCTTCAATACGAATCACATCCTTTAATTAAAAAAAAGAAGAATCGGATCCGATAATGATTCAAGGCGAGAACCGTGGCTCGTTATGAAACTTTAAAATTTGAATTAGAGATTTCGGATTAAATTTAGGCAAATCGAACCTTTAAGACCATATAACAAGTCATCCCCGTTCAAAAAAAATATACAAGTCATCTGAACAGGTATACTCAATCATTTAGGCCATATCCCTCTCATCATTCTTCTACTCGTGATTGATATTCTGTAACATCACCGATCACCAGCCACAAGAACAAAATTTATATCATTATTTCCAACCAAGATTACATCAAAGGAAATTCGGGGATCGAAATTTCAACTGATCCCGGTTGACGCCATCATCGTCTGTGTTTGATTGTGTCTGCAACAACACTGGAAACCGCTGCTGCGTAGTCACCGAAACGAATTGCTTGTGTTCTTCGCTGGGAACACGGAAGTCATCAACTGTCATCTGCCGGTGGTGTCAAGGGAGGAGGTCGCATGTGTGGTGCTTGATCGAGTGATAATTGATAGGTTTTACAAAGAAAAACCTACAAAACTTTCAAGAATTCGAGATGGAAACGAGATAAAGTGATACGGATATAAGTGGAAGCTAGAAAACCCTAGCTTGATTCCCTTCTCCTTGATCGACCAAGAAAGAAGAACACGAACTGGTTGAGTTCGTATACCTTGGATAACATGATTTTCAAATAAAACTTCAAAACTTTATTAATCAAAAAACTAAATGATCCAGCCGATTACAATGAATAAATAGAAAAACTAAGTTTTGAGATAAACATGAAAATAACAAACTTAAACTAAAGATAAAGACTAAACTTTAAAACTTAAAATATAAATTGGTTGGATAACTTGGATAAGATTGCTCCATCTTCTAGCCACGATCATGAGCCGGGTCAGGGTCGGTTGTCTCAAATGAGTCGTCATTGGGCCGCTTGTCGGACTCGTACCCGTATCATCCTCCCCCTCTTAAAAAACTCGTCCTCGAGTTTTACCTTCTAACCACAGCCACCAGGGTCGAATGAAACATCGGCTCGTAATGGGTTCATCTTCAATTTGACTCGCTCAAATAAGCCACCTGGGTCGAAAAGAACAGTAGGCCACTTCTGGTTCACTAGCAATTTGACCCGCCAAAACAACTTAACTTTAAGGGTTATCTCGCCCGGTTCGAGACTTGCACCAGTTGGATCGAATAAAACGTTGGCTCATCTCCTGTTCATTATTTGTTTGACCTGCTGAAATAGTTCTGCTCCAACTTGTGTCGTCATTTTTAACATGCCCGTATGCCTTCGACAATTTAATGGAAGAAAGCCAAACTGAATTTGGAATTCCCTTTTTGATGAATAAAACTATTTGGGATTATTAACTTAAATTGCCTTCCACTTCCACGTAACCCATTATCAGTATGTTTCAAATATACCACCTTATCTACATTAATGAGAGCCTCAAGAATATTGCCGTTATCATGAACTTTCATATCGAAATACGATCCCATAATTTTCGGCAAAGGGATGACTTCCGATACCAACTCAACAATCCCATCTAATTCATCCCCACGGGCAGCCATAATGATGCCACCGTAAACCACCACAAACACATTAAAAAATTTAGCAAACATACCTTCTGTAATCTCCTGACTTAAGGACTTCCGATCCAATCCTCTGGCTTCATCTGAACCACGATGATCTGAACCATCGATTGCCCACGAATACCATACCTCGTCCTTATGCTCATAAAAAACAGGGACTGAATCGTACGTACCTGCCAAGTCCTCTAAGTTGTGATACTCCTCATCGCAGCCTCTTGCGGCGTATCTGCGATGATGGTTCAGACCGTGATAACCGTTGCCTCCGGCGACGAATCTACGGTGGTAGTCATCTACGGTTGAATTCGAGTTCACGAATCCGTTGGTTGAGTCGTTCGATCTCGATGTCACGTTGATCACTTTGATCGGGACCGCTGCCTCTGGCGGCGAATCTGCGGTTGAACTGTCGACGATCTCTCCTGTAGTCTGACATCCTGACGAACGTGAAGCTGTGATACCACTTGATACGGATTCGTATAAGTAAAAGCTAGAAAACCCTCGCTTGATTCCCTTCTCCTTGATCGGCCAAGAAATAAGAACACGAACTGGTTGAGTTCGTATATCTTGGATAACAAGATTTTCAAATAAAACTTCAAAACTTTATTAATCAAAAAACTAAATGATCCAGCCGATTACGATGACTTAATAGAAAAACTAAGTTTTGAGATAAACATGAAAATAACAAACTTAAACGAAAGATAAAGACTAAACTTTAAAACTTAAAATATAAATTGGTTGGATAACTTGAATAAGATTGCTCCATCTTCTAGCCACGATCATGAGCCGGGTCGGTTGTCTTAAACGAGTCGTCATTGGGCTGCTTGTCGGACTCGTACCCATATCATAAAGAACACAAGTTTTTCTGTAAATATTTTTCTACTCTTGCTTTTTCCAAACATACGAAAAATATATACACATAGAAATTAAACAACTACATCCTACCATATAGGAGATAATGGACTAATGGGTAAGCATGGAAATATAAAAAGTTAAATCATAAACTAATGTAGATGAACGTGGGTTGTTGGTGATCAGTTTCTAGACACGTATCAATTCTCTGCCTCTTCTACACATCCTTGTCCTCAAGGACAAAATCATCCATGGCAGTCGCCATTCGATACAAACAACAACATTAGGGTCCGTCTCAACATAGCTACACAGAGGCATGGTGGTCTCCATTCTCATCTTCCGATGGCATTCGGGTCTTCAGCGAGTAACTTGGAGCATCTGGTTACGAACGGATCATGGCCATCAAACATGACTAATGGATATATCATTGGGGGTAAAGGTCTTGTTGGTGAGAATTGCTACTGGTGAGTAAAGGGAACTTAATGGCAGGGATGGTTGTGTTGCAAACTGTATGAGGAACGGTGTCTGTTTTAACGGTGATGTCGGAGTCGGTGGTGATGCAACCCGTTCAAGAGATGGTTTACATGGTACTGGCAGTTGTGTCGGTGTGGGTGGTTCATGTGGTGGTGATGACAAGAACATGTGAGTATTTTTGGTGGTGGCTATGGTGGTATGGAAACGATCAAGCATTGCAATGGTGAAAGACTGTCATGAGAGGCGTTCGGGTCCTCGATACCATGAATTGAACTAAAAAAAGGTTCATCATTGAAGAATTGAACAACATACAAAAATCGTTCTTCCTCGTAGATTGCATAAAATGAAAAAACGTTTCAGCATCACAAAGCCATCTGGCGGGATCAAAACCGGTGAAGCGAGATAGATAAGTGGAGTCCTTAAGTTCTTCCAAAGCCATGGAGGCTAAGGCTCAACGAAAGCACCAATTGATAGGTTTTACAAAGAAAAACCTACAAAACTTCCAGAAATCAAAATATGGAGAGATCAAGCACAAAGCTCCGCAAATATATTTCTTCACTAAAACTTTTGGTCAAATGCCGTACACTTTAAATAGAAGGATGCCTAAACTACTAAACAAATTATGAACGTGGGATAAGTAAATGGAGATGATGGTAACTAGAATTAAGTTTACACTAACAAAAATGGATAACCGGGATTCCTAAATGCATGCATGTAAAAGTAAATGTGGAGCACAACTTTTTAGTAGCTCTTCACGGGTTGTTTCGAATCGTATCACTACTCCAACCCTGAAAAACGTCCTTGTTCTCAAGGACGGAATGCCCGGTCCATGGCGGTCGCCACTCGCTTTTTTCGGTAGTGTTCGGTGGAGTCCCAATGAGGCGCCATGGTGGTCTCCATTTGATTCGTAAGATGGCATTTGGAGCGGTCATGACAGTGCACCACAGTGGCCACCACTCGTGTCTCGCCACAGTACATGCAATACGCGTCTTGGCAGCAAGGTTTGGCTTCTCGGAAGCAAAAGATGGGGTAGCTATAGATGGCAGAATCGTGTAAGAAGCCATTATAGAGAACTCGGGTAGCAACTTTTGAGAACTATGGCAGCAAGTTTTTGAAGATGCCACAAAAGTTAGATGTGAAGGTGGCGATATCCTTTTCTGTTTTATGGTAACCTGATTCACAATCTTTGGTAAGGGTGTGTTCCTCATTTTCGGTTCCCTTGTTGGGATGGGAAAAAATTGTGTAAGCACTTGTGGGTACCGTTTGGGCTGGTGATAGAACAATTATTGGTGTTGGTAATAGGGTTGTTACGGGTTGTGGTGGAGGTGGTGGAGGCGGCAGAGGTGGTGTTTCAACCGACGATTGTGCGAGCGGTTCTATGGAGATTGATGGCGGAGATGGTTTCGGTTTCAGTTTCGATGGAGAAGTGGGGCGTTGCCTTTGTGGTGGAGGCGGCAATGGTATTCCGACTAGTCTATAAGTAGCATGCAATAGGAGTATTTGTTTTTCCGTCATAGTAGCCATTATTTCATCGAACGTCGAATTTTCCTTGTACCGAATTTGATGGAACTTGGCTAATAATTCTTCAATTGTTGGCTCATCCTTGCGGGAAAGAGAGGTCAAGAATGAAAGCACCATTGATAGAGACCGATTCGAGATGGTCAATCTTCCAATACTTTTCTAGTAGGCAAACACTCCCAAAAAATATAAAGGAATAACAAGATATGTTTTCTGTAATTTTATTGTCATGTCATAAAGTACATTTTACATAAGTAACATGATCTTGTTGCCTTTAGGTGGTGATGACGTACGGGAAGATCTGATTAACGATAGTAAGGCTTAAATGGGCGCAGGTCAGGACAGTAACTCCACAACGCCTTGTTGGGCCTCTGGGTAGTCATGGGCTTCTAGTCTTTAAAAGATATATTGGGCCCTGATATGTCTCCCATCGTACAGATCCCTACAAAAGGGATGAAATCCGCACTACGCTTCGTGTCCCCACCCACGTTGGTTCCGCCGTCTCTGATTCAGAACCATACTTAGCATTTAGTGCATGGACAGGGACTTACGTTCTTAGGACCGGTACAAGGATTGCCGCTCCTTGAGAAAACCCTAATATGCCTTTATCCAACGGGCTCATCTCCTCTAGACATGGCTTACACGCCACCTCCTACCTCGATGAGACTTGCAGGTCATCGTGACCCAGAATCCTTCTCCAAACTCGTTAAGGATATAACTCCAACCATGAGGAGTTTAAGGTACACTTCATTAAGTGAAGAACAAACATTCTTCACATTAACTCTCCTCATTCAATACAACGAACTTGATCCCTGCAAGTACACATACTTATTCTCATGCCGGAGGTTGGTCAAGGAAACACCCCGCGGGCCCTCCTTGACGAGGCTAACGGTGTTGTTTTGTAGGAACTCGCTACTTGGTAAGACGGCAACTGGTAGGGTTTCAACCGGAGACTAACGTTAAAGGTTGATGTCTTAACATTGGCGCCATCCGTGGGACTGCTCATCTGTGTGCAGTTTCCGTCTCAAAGAACGGCGTATTTTTGTCGGTTTTCCACGACGAAAGATCCTTATGACTGACCAAGATCAACCACCACCCCCAATAGGGGCGGAGAGCAGCGGTGCCACAAAAAAGCTCCAAACCATTACCCAAGCACACCTGTTTGTAGAAGGTATGACAAATCAAGAAGATGTCGTCCTCGTAGAAGATGGATCAGATGGGGAAACAAAGAGGAGGCGGGAGTTGTTGATCACTCTGGAATTTGTCAGAATACACAAAGAGGAACTGAGAGCACAGCTCGAAGCTCTCACTCATGAGGAGCAGCTTCAAGACGTGCGCTCCAAGCTAGACTTCAACACTCCTCCTCCTATGAAGGCAGGTAATGTTTCTTTAAATAACACTGAACGAAGTGACCCTGCACCGGTCGACTCTTCAGTTTTACGCTCAGCGTTGGTGACTATACTCACCCCTGAGCAAAAAACATCTCTCTGGAGAGCATCAGGGATGGCCACCACAAAAACTCTTCAAAAGGATCCGGTTGTGGTGTAGCAACTCGCTTTAATCCAAAACCCATACCTGTGTGACACGTACTTTTCAAAAGCCACGTAAGTCGAAACTCGGTTCACGCCTATGAAAGTGAACTTTTGGTAAAGGGAAACACAAACGGAATCAAAAACCATGAACCCGAACTCTGGATCGAAAAATCAAAAATTCTGAACAGCACCATGTGAACGGCCGTTCAGATGGACTGAATGCCCGTACAGGCCTACTGTCAGACAGCTGGCATGCTGCCAGCAGCTGAGTCACACGATTTGGCCACCTTCAACCGGGTCTTGACACCTTTAAACACGTGTATGGGCCAGGTAAACACTTCCCAACTATAAATAGAGGTCTTGTGTTAGCCATTTCACCATTTGAATCAAGATCACACCTTGAACTACTTGGGTTTTCATGAGTTCTTAGAGTTCTTGATCAAGTCTCTCCTTTTCAACATCCAGAAGCTATAATCTGATCCTTCCTTTCAATTGGTTGACTCTGTCCATTGGGAGCTCAAGCCTACCATTCTCAAATTCCTTTGAGCCATAATACCTTCCTATATTGAGGTACATCTCTGTTAAATTTCATGGCAAATGATCATTGTTTACTAGTTCAATTCTAGAGTCAAACATGTGTTCATAGTGAAGTCAAAGTCAGCTTTTTACTTTAATGTTCTAACTCATGATCAGCCTACATTGGTCATATGGGACTAGTTTCCCTAATTTTATAGTGTCGAAATAAGGTCTTTAAACTTATCTTTGATCTGTATTAGACTCTAATTCACTAGAATGGCTTCTAAGGGCAAAATGGTCCAGATTTGGTAACTTTAACTATGTAAGAGTTATGTAGACACCTAAGATGATGTTAAGGTCTTTTGCAAACCTATTGTACAAGTGTATTAGAACCTAACGGTGGGTGTGTGCTCCTAATTGACCTGTTTTGTGCCTAGTGCATTCTGTTGAGTTTTTAGAAGTCAAAATCATGCTAGTTCTTAGTCTTTGAGCCATGAACTAATTCCCTAACATCAGAAACTAATATGGTCACATGTCTAACATGTATAACAGAACCTAATCAGTATCTATGCACCTTTATTGGATCTGTATTAAACCAATTTCACTTTCTTGACTTTTTAAGGGTCAAATAAGCTTGTTTTTTAGTCTTTGACCCATAATAAAGCTTTCTAACCATATAAATTGATGTGGTAACATATCCTACATGATCCTCAGAACCTATTTCGTGTATAAGTTCCTTCTATGGGTTTGTTTCAACACATGACCCCAATTCTGTCCAAATAACGAC
>JAOXOA010033694.1:0-11071 GCA_028566315.1 Rudbeckia hirta
GACATCGATGGATGAGGACTGTATAGAGCCAATAATTTAATGTGTTCTCACTAGGCCTAAAGCCCGGGGTGAACATCTATGGATGAGGTTCTAAAATAATCAATAAATAAATAAATGCTCAAAAATATCATTCGTTCTTTCATTTATCCATCTGTGTAGTAGATTCCTATTGGGTACAAATTTTTGGGTTACGGTGGTGCTTTGAAATGCTTGAAACATAATTAGGTGGATTTGTGATTCTGAGTGTGAGACCTATAGATAGACCGATGCATTTGAACTTAATGGTTACATAATTATAAATCTGAATTGTCAGTGGTTGGGTTTAACTGGACAAGAATATCAGCAATAGGGGTTAATGTGTATTTGATCTGATGATAAGATAACCTGATAAAAATGAATGACATCGATTTAATTGTGATTCCATTGCATAAATTTTTTCGGGACGAAAAAAAGATAAGTGTGGGATGTGATGAGCGGTCATTATCCCGTTGTAAAAGTGTCGTTTTTATATATTTTTAGCGTCTAGTTGAATCTAAATAGTAGTAGGTTATACATTTATTTTGTATTGGGTCATTTTATATTTCGTGGCTAAAAAGTGTGAGAACGAGCCAATAAGTGTTAATTACTAAACTTGAACCTATAGCTATCTAATTTCTTTATATTTTATATATTTTGTAGGCTCAAGTGCTTACGGGCTCAAATGAAAGAATGTAATGGTTCAAAGAAAAAATAAGTGGTAGAGCCGCTACGGATTAAATTGGTTAGTGGTCAAGAGCCAAACAATTTTTTTTTGGATAAAGGGCAGAGCCCGACAAACTAACAAAGAAAAAACAAAAGAATTACATCATCTTGGGGGCATACCCCCGAATCATCTCCGAAACATGCTCCGGAGACCAAAAATAAGAAACCAAACAACCCACTTTTAGGGTAATATAAAACCTAACACTAGTAGGGTACGCAGACCCACAAAAAATTAACCTGACTCGAAAGCTACAAGACGGCTTCTGATAATAAAGCGGCCCATCAAAATGATACTTGCAAGTACTTCTAACCATCTCATTTTTCCTTAGACCCATTAAGTAAACACTAATGCTCACGATGATGTTGGCTCGGCGGATAAAGGGCTGCGGCCCATCACCCAACATATCAAAAGCCCAATCAATACAAACAGTTATGTAATCCCAACCAAAGTTGATCACCCCATAAACACACATAAGAGCAAGACAACATTGGCCTTCCAAATACATCAGATAAGTAAGCCCACAACTGGTGGTCATCCGATGGGGGGAGAAACCCCACAGTGGGCCTTCAAGTCCAACGGCAGGCCCATACCCCAGATTTTCTTCAGCAGCAACATAAAACTCACATGACCGGTGCATATTTTGGGCCCAATATGGGCTAGCAGCAAGTAGACCGTATGCAACCAGGACTGCAAGCAGCTGGGCCCAGGCCCAGTAACACAGAAGCAACAATCAGCATGGAGGGGACAATACGTGGGCTTCCCGAAGAGCATCCAGAGCCCAACAAACGGCCAAACCAGCAACACGTTTTTACAAGTATACCAGGCCCAGTATAACAAATTGGAACCTATAACAACAAGCAACCAGATCAAAAGCAACCAGTATCTGGGCTTAAAGAAACCAGCCCAGCACTGGGTCTTCTCACAAATCCACCAGTACACGTGCCCTTTGTTCTTGATCCAAAAAATCTGAAGCTTCAACCAGCCCAGAACGCGGTATATGCTATTCCAGTGATGATCATACTTCTTCAAAGTCTTGGTGAAGAGAGACTTATGGAGATTTATAACCATCAGAGAAATGTCAGACCTGGATCTATGAGCACCTAACACACACAACAACAACAACCAGCAAACAGTATCCAGAGAGGAAGAGAGTCTGAACATCAGAAAATTCCCAAACCTGCCCTTCCCGACCAGAACAAGAGTAGTGACAAGATATAAAAGCCCAACCCAAAGCCACCCATACCCAGCAGCCAAACCTGTGTGAGTGATGCCCCTGTGAGCATGAATAACCCAGAATTTCATAAGATGTGTGACAATTTTCTCAACTCTAGAATTAATCCTCATAGAGTTCAACTGATCCCTAGCATACCAGCTAAGAGGAGGGGGAGGATTAGGCATCATTGGGGGGAGGGGGTAAAGTAGCTTTTTTCACCTTCCATAGCACACCCTTGAGGTCCTAGATTCTGACCACAGTCATGGTGCATACAGATTTCACCATAGGGATACCCAGAAGCCTCAATTTGATTGTGTTTTTAATCAGTTTAATCAGAACTTCGGTGGGCCTAGACACTTGCCCATGAATTTTGCGGTTCCTTTCTTGCCAGACATAGTAGACACACGCACCAAGAACCAGACGGTTAATCACACTCCACACAGTATTAGTATTGGGGAGATTGCACATGTGGGGGATTATCAAACTCCAACTAGAAGGGCACTGCCCCAACTTGGCAGAATCTTGCAAAGTACACCAAATTTCCTTAGAATATGGGCATTCAAAAAACAAGTGGTTATGGCTGTCAGGCACATTTTTACAGAAAATGCATCTAAAATTTCCCACCCTGTCCCACCTCCCAACAATGTCATGGGTTTGAAGCTTGTGTTTAAGTGCTAACCACACAATAAAAGCATGTCGGGGGATGTTTTGGTTAAACCAGACAAGATCAGACCAGGGAACCACATCATCAGTTTCCTGGATATCACACCAGACACGACTCACAGAAAAATCAGACAAAATACCCTCATTAGATTTCCAACAGACCTTATCAGGGATGTGAGGGGAAATAGGAGGGCACGGGGAGGACCAAATCAGATGGAATCTTCTATGCCAGCTGGGAGGCAACACCCAAGTACCGTTATGGATCAGATCACTAACAGACGACATCCTGTTGACAGGGTCTTCATTCATGTTACGGGTTGTGAGAAAATTACTCAAAGGACCAATACTGTGCCAGTTATCAAACCAGGCGGACGTAGACATACCATTGCCAATTTGATGAATGATGTGGGACCGTAAGAGGGTTCGCAGATCAAGGATTTTACGCCAACCCCAGGAGGAGTCCCCCTTACCATCAAACTCCCAGAAATTACAATTGTGAAGCCTATAAGTATGAATCCATCTGACCCACAAGGAGTTCTTCTTAGAGACAATGTTCCAAGTATGCTTAGCTGTGAGGGCATTGTTCCAAGTACGGAGTAACTTGAGCCCGAGCCCGCCTTGATTCATAGGCTTACACACATCTTTCCATTTGACCTTCGCTTTACCACGCTTTAGATCACCATGACACTATAAGAAACCACGCATCAATCGTTCCATCTCTTTAGAGACAGAGACAGGGAGAATGAAAACCGAAGACCAGTAGACTTGGAGCGAGTTAAGGACAGATTTAATCAGTTGGAGCCGACCCGCAAAGGAAAGAGACTTGTTCTTCCAGTCAAGGACTTTGCATTTCATTTTGTCTATCAAGGGAATACAGTCCTTGTGGTATAACCGAGTGGAAATAAGAGGGACACCCAAGTACCGAACGGGGAGCTCACCAACCTGAAATTGGATATGGCTACAAATTTCCTCTTGAATAGACGCATCAACATTCCCGAAGAAGACAGTACTCTTTGGGATACTAGGAACAAGACCAGAAACAGATTTAAATTCGTCAAGGGCATTCATCAGAGTAAGGGCAGAGTTGACATCACCATGGCAGAAAAGGAATAGATCATCAGCGAAACACAAATGGGTAAGGCCAACTTTCTCACATTTGGAGTGGAATTTGAACGAGTCATTAGAGCTAACCTGACGTTTGATCATGAGATTAAGGACCTCCATAACAAGCGTAAAGAGATAGGGAGACATGGGATCTCCCTGTCTAAGACCTCTTTTCCCTCTAAAGAAGCCCGCATGCTCCCCATTAACAGCAATCGAGAAGGAGGCAGATGAAACACAAGCCATGATCCACTGAATCATGAGAGGGGGAAAACCAAATTTTTGAAGACACACTTTGAGGAACGACCATTCAACCGTGTCATAGGCTTTCTGGATATCGACTTTAAAAGCACATCTAGCCTGACCCCTGTCTCTATGGTAGTTCCGCATGAGTTCCTGGGTAAGCAAAATATTATCACTTATTTGACGGCCAGGAATGAAAGCACACTGACAATCATCAACAATTTTATCAAGAACAAGTTTAAGACGGTTAGTGATAATTTTGCTGATGCATTTATAAATCACATTGCAACAAGATATAGGACGGTACTCGGAGACTTTCCTCGGGTTGTCACTCTTAGGAACAAGAGCAATGACAGTAGCGTTGACTTCCTTAAGGAGTTGACTATTACTGAAAAAACCTTTCACCGCCCTACAAACTTCTTCTCCAACAATATTCCATGAAGCCTTAAAAAATTTAGCAGAGTAGCCATCAGGCCCAGGGGCTTTCGAATCATCAATGTCAAAGATGGCCTCCTTGATTTCACTGGAGGTAACCTCTCTGATCATGAACAGAGCATCCTCGGGGGTGATAGTTCTAGTAAATAACATGGAGGGGTTTTGAATGGGATGGACAGTGGTAGACTCACCCAGAACACTTTTAAAGTGGTTCACAAATTGGTTAGCTACTTGAGCTCCTGTGAACACCTCACCCTCCAAGTTCTCCACCATGTGAATCCTATTCCTATTTTGTTTGGCTTTGACCACTTTATGAAAATACTTGGAATTATGGTCACCTTCTTTCAGCCAAGTCACCTTAGCAATTTGCTGAAGGTATAGCTCTTCGTCCTTCACAGCTTCATTGTAGGCACGCAGGTACACACCCTCTTCCTCCCTGAGCTCATCATTAGATGGATCATTGACAACCTCAGATTGTATGATTTCAAGTTCAGTTTTCAGAGTAGCAACCTTAGAGAACAGGTTACCTTGAGAGAAATTGAGTTTGCGGATCTCTTTCTTAAGGAGCTTAAGCTTAGATACCACCGAGAACATAGGGAAACCCTCTATGGAAGAGGCCCAGACTTGAGAAACACATGGCAGAAATTCATACTTGAAAACCAGATAGTTAGGGAATTTGAACGGCTTAGGCTTCGGTTTGGGAACATCCGGAATAGACACAACAATAGGGCTATGATCAGAATGGAGGAACGGGAGAAAATTCGCACTAGCATGAGGAAAACAAGAGATGAATTGATCATTAGACAAAGCACGATCAAGTTTCTTAAGGAGGCCATCCGGTTTGCCCGGAGACTGAGTCCAGGTGTACTTGAGGCCTGTCATGCAGAGGTCGGCAATCTCAGTTGAGTTGAAGCAATCCCTGGCTTCTGCCATGCTGTCCGTGACACCAGACCCCCCAAGGACCGCTCACTAGGATCAATAATAGCATTAAAGTCCCCAAGGAGCAGCCATGGGTGGTGCTGGACCGAAATTTTATGCATTTGCAGCCGTTGCCAACAGTCCCTTCTAGGAACCATGCGGTGTTGCGCATAAACAAACGTACAATAAAAGCCAGACGAGGCATCAATCGGATCAACAAAACAATGAATGGCTTGGGGATGTTTATCCACTATCATAAGGTTGACATGGTTGGGATTCCAAGCAACAATGATACGACATCCCTTATCACAAATTTGAGAGTTAGAGTCCCAATTCCAATTACTGAACACACGGTTACACGCACTCGAGAGCTTTTGAGGGGACAAATGAGACTCAAGAATACCACACACACTAAACCTATCAGAATTAATATGCTCTTTAACTAATCTTTGGTTTGTGACATTTGACATCCCCCGAACATTCCATGCAGTTATTTTGATACCCATTAAACAATGTTAGGGGTGGGACAAACCTGGGCCTCTTGATTGCCTTTCCTGTTGTTGACAGCATGTTTGGAAAACAATTGAGCATTTCCAGACGTATCCAAGCCTATATCTTCAATAACAAAGCTCGTGTCTATCTTCATCATGTTGCATTGATCCCAGAAAAAATCCCATTCACCTTGTTCCCACCCATCCTGCACTTCAGGGGATATGGTTTTGAATTTAATAAGAGCTTGGGATATGGACAACTTCTGTTTATCAGTTATACCATAGTCACGGTCTTCCTCAATGTCTGTGACTTCATGATCCTCAAGAGAATCAACAAACATATCATTATCATCCACCAAATGAGCACTAAGATCTTTACCTTGCATTAACAGTTTAACAGAATCATCATTAAAGGCATAAAATTTGTTTTCAGTTTGGATGGTAGCATCCGGTTGCGGTTTGGTGGGGGTTGGGGGGGTATTGGTAACTGGACGGTTTCTAAGGGTAGGTTTTGAGATGGCAGCAGGTTGCGGTTTAATGACAGGGGCTGCAGAACGATCAGCAGTGGAAACAGCCACATTGGGCTCATTTGCACTGCCTTTTTTCACTGGTTTGGGGACACGGTTATGAGACTTAGGATGGTTTGTATGCTGCTGGGTCTGGACTGTCTTATTAACATAATTGTGATGCAGATCGCTCATTTTCCTCTGAATTACGGGGTTACTGCTGGTTGAGGCTCCTTGGTAGCCGAGATATGTTTGTCATGGTTAAGGTTTTGCTGTGGATTGTCCCCTAAAACAGTATTGCCAGCAGCATTCCTTTTCTTTCCTTTTTGCTTCTTTTCAACTACTTGGAATCCCTCATCATCTAACTTTATAGAGGATGATTCATTATGGTGCTGCACCTCAACAGGGGCAGGAGTGGAATTTACAGCATTCTCCAAAACAGGTTTAGGCTTAACTTTGCAATTTTTGTCAAGATGACCAAAAACATTGCAATGAGTGCATAGGGCAGGCTTCCAATGGTACGACAGGGTGATGTTAGCAACTCTAGGCTGTTGGTCATTCTCAGCCGGGTACTCAATCTCAACCTCAGTGGGCATGTTAGAAGTAGCCTCCACATCCACTAGCATCCTAGCAAAGCCCATCCTACCAGTAAACTCAGTACAACGGGCATCTGTAACCTTGTCCATTAGCAACGGAGATCCTACAGAACTCATAATTCGGCATATACCAGTATCTGTCCATAATGCCAAGGGCACATCATGTGCTGTAACCCATAATGGCACAGTAGCCGGCTCCACTTTTTCAAGACACAGTCCCGGGTCCCACCTCTTGACATATAGAGGGATGTTGTTCACAAACCAGGGTCCACCTTCGAGGACCGAGTTCATTCCTTGTTCACTACCAAATTTAAAATAATAGTACCCCGATGGACTTTTGGTAATCTCTGTTACATCATATTTTTTCCAATCCCTTCTCAGGCAATAACTAACTCTGTTGTAGTCCATAGACGTTCCAAGGAAATACCCATACAGATGCAAAGAATAAGCCTTGCTCGCTTTCACCAGGTCATCTTTTGTGATAATAACTCGACGTTTCCCTTCTGCTGTGATCACCGGAGGGTAATAAGCGATTTTAACCCGGTTTGAGAGTTGGCTCTGTTTGATTCTCTCTGCTATGGACATGTAGGCTGAGTTGTGATTCTGCCAAACATTCACATGTGGTTTATTCTGGGGTTGGGGCTTTGGGGCATCTGAATTAGTAATGGAGGCGGGGAGGATTCGAGTAGAGGTATTGGTTCTGGTTTGGGGATGGGCCTGGTTCAGGTTGTTAGAGCAAGAATCCGACTTAGGGGGGGTTATCAGCGAGGTTAGGAGGGGACATAGTAACCGGGGGTATCAAAGACGAACCAGCAGGGGACACAGGTGCCTGGGGTTCCATATCATCATCGGAATCATCCTCTGAACCTTCAGATGAATCGTCTTCGGTGGCCCACATTAACTCATCTTCTACCTCATTATTTTCATCAGATTTAATACCTTCAATGGGGGTCGGAACATCATGAGGCACCGAATTAGAAGAACAGGGCGATTTAGATGGGGTAATAGGAGGATTCAGCTTAGGAATTCCCTGATTCACCAACTCAATAGCACCATCAAACGTAGCAGGTGGGGCGGTGGTCAAAGGAACAGTCACCGGAGCCGAGTTCGACCCCACCGGAGCTACCAAGATGACATTAGGGTCGGAAGAAACAACAGGAAGAGTATTACCTGGGGTGGAGCTTAAAATCGCCGGCGAAGCTTGGTGGGATCCAGAATCCGACACGATTGGCGGGTTGTTCAGCACCGTAACATATTCTGGAGTTTGGAGCATGTCCTTCACACTTATATTAGCAAGTGGCGCACCTGATTTGTCAGGTTTCCCTTGTTTCTTCATCGATTTGTTGACATTAGTGAGCGATGGGGATTGATTTCTACCTCCTGGAGAAGATTGGTTAACTTCTGAGCTTAGGGTTCCAGAGGAGCGGGTATCACAGCGTGAAATAGGCGGCGGTTCATGGTTACCTAGAGAATCTGGCAGTGGATAAAGGTCCGATGGTATTGCACCACCGGTAGAAGGAACCATTTGGACCAGATTTTGACCACAAACAACGATTTAGGGCAGATAAGTAACCCCCAATACTTCCACGAGGAACTGCAGACTAGCTCTGACGGAGCGAGTCACCGATTCTTCGTCTTCAACGGCGGCGCTGGATACGACTTCAACGGCGGCGCTGGATCGTTTCAACGGTCATTGAGTTGGTGAATCAGGGAATTCCTAAAGTGAGTGACCGGCGCTGGAACACGGTACTCCGGTCACTTGCTCTAGAGAGGTACTGTGTTCAAATCTCATCGCCTCTAGGTTGAGTTAGGAGGGAGGGGGCTCCTTCAAAGTTGCCTAAAGTAACTAACACAACAACCAGTTAAACTACGACACGTTACAAGTACCCTGAAACTGCCAAATTACTTGCGGCACCATATCCTAATATATTTTTTCAATACAAAAAATAAAGTAATACTTCAATAAAGAAAATATATAATTTACTTAATTAAAACAAACTTCAAAAAAAAAAAAAACAATTGACGTATTAAAATAAACATGACAAAAAGAACATAAACTACTCATCGTCCGTTTCTTCGAGGTAAGGTAGATCTTGCTTTGAAATATGTTACATAACATCAAAGCGAAGCTAGAAATGCGTTTGTGGATCGATAATTTCCTGTAGTGCATCATCGTGAAAGGCGGGCTAAACTATATGGTCTCTTATGTGGACCGGTGAGAAAGTATGGAAGTTGGTAGAATTAAGAAATAAGAAGGTGTGTTTGTGGTTTAAAGAAAAAAGATTTTTTTTGTGAATAAATGATTTGAAATATGTGAAATTGTGTTGGCATTTATAGTTGGTTTTTTGCAATAAAAAAAACTTTTTTCTAAATATATTACGGTCAGATTTTTGACCGTTGAAAGAGATAGTTTCTTCGGCGAAACGTAGCCAGGATTGCAAAGGAAACGACGAAGCCGAGGGGGTGGCAGCGGGCAGCGGCATAGCCGATCGGCTTCCCCTAGCCGCCCCCTAGCCGCGAGCACCGCCTCCCTCGTTAGGGAGTTTTCACCCTTAGATCAAGTCGTTGGGGTTTCCTCCTGGATCGGGCCGTGCTTTTGACTTATGAGTATAAAGAAACTAACATCCTTGCGTGTAGGTAGAAGGGCCAGAGTTAACTGCCCATATATATGTATTTCCCTCGGTTTCGAACCCGGGAACTTACGAACCTTTAACATGGTGCGAAACCTTAGAGCGTCGCTCTGCCGAAAAAAAATGTAATTTGATTTATTTTATTTTCTTTATAATTTTTATGTCTTATATAGTTTATTTATGTTAGCTCGTGTAGTACACAAATACTAACCTAGTTTAATATAATTCAAGATAATCATAGGTTATATTATTTTTTAACGGCAACTTAGGATCATTGACGGACCACTGGAGTATCTTTGTGCCACCAGTGGAACCACCTGATCATATCCATCTCCACGAAGCACGAATTTAGGAGAAACCCAATAAATATGGGAAAACCCCCTGTTGTGGAATTCGAACCCAGGACCTTATGGTCCCTGAGCCTTATCCCACCACACGAATGCACTCCACCACTTAGGTGGAGACAAAGCAAGAAGATATTGAGCCCGAACTCCTTGTGCATTTTTGCTGCCTTTGGTTGTTCCCCTTGAGTTTGACCCTCCCCTTCACTATGTTGTGAATTGCTAAATAAATTAATTGAATATTAGACTTAATAATACATGAATTTATTATTAGACTTGATAATACACATGGACTTTTCTTTCAACAAGTTGTACCAAAAGATCGATTTGAACTTTCCAAGATCTAGTCATCTAACCAAGCCATTAATTAGATCCAAAACCATTAAGAAAAGTGTAGAATAAATGACAAAAGTTAGTTATAGTCAATTCAAGTTTTGGCCATTCTAAATACACATAGATCATTTAACTTCTAAGATAAAAAATTAAGGTGGCCAACAAATATTAAGGTGACTCTAAACCAAATACCATTGAAGGAGGCGTTAAAGAATAGATCAAGGTGTCATTCTTAGGTGCGGACTGAGCCAACAAATATTAAGGTGACACTTTGGCAAATCTGTAAGGCGAGAAACGACAAAGAGTTTAACAACAAGGAGACACCGATCACGAGAATTGTTGATGATGAAGCTTAACTCGTTCCTTTGGATTAAATACATAGATCTATATTCAATAGTGTAAAGTAAAAAGATGTGTGATTTTAACGTGAAAGATTTAATTATGCAACTCTTTTTTCTTGTTTGCACTCTTGATGTGGACCAACAATTGTATAGGATGACTTTTCATCTATTTTTTATATCTTGTATTTTTTTTATCTCGGCTAGATGTCAATAGTTAGATAAGAAGTGGCAAGTGGTGGAAGTGGACATATAGTTGTATCATTTTGTGGACCAACAATTTATGTAACAAGTAACAACGAGTCAACGTTTGGGGTTGTTTGTTTCAATCTTTTAATGATTCAGACTTCTTACTGATTCAATACTTAATGGTTTAGACTGTTTGTTTTGTTTCCTGAGTAATTGTCTGAATGGTTAAGACATTTGTGTCTGAATGGTTAAGCATTATACTGAGTCTGAATGGTTAAGACCACTTATCTGAATTTCTCAAATATTTGCCTTTGAATGGTTAAGCATTATAC
>JAOXOA010036707.1:0-10997 GCA_028566315.1 Rudbeckia hirta
CCCGTAAACCAAATTCAGCATAAAATCCACAGCTTTCAAGTATTCTGACTGCTTTCTTCCTTTTCATACCCTTCAGTAGGCATGCAACATCTAAAAATATTTCTTTATGATCACTATCTAGACCATTATAACTTAGCTCTAGTTTCTCCAAAGTTTCCTTCAACGGAATTATTGTTAGCCTTTCTAAGACATCTATCCATTCACGCTCACTTCTACCACAAAGATGTGAGCCCAAAACTTTAATTGTTAAGGGAAGACCGGCAGCATAATGTACAACTTCTTTAGATAGCTCTTCATATCCTTGAATTGGAAACTCTGCCCCAAATGCATACCTACTAAACAAGCAAATTGCTTCGTCATGTGATAGCAAATTGACATCATGAATGAAGTTCACTCGGTGTGCTATCAACACTTGCTCATCTCTTGTTGTGATGATGATTCTACTTCCCGGCTTAAACCAATTAGGCTTACCCGCTAACGCCTCAAGTTGGTCTATATGATCCACATCATCTAGAACAATAAGGACCTTTCTACTACCCATCGTCTTTTTCATCTTGTTTCTCCCGTCAGAAACACTTTTCACAACAATATTTTGATCATTTAGCACATCTGAAAGGACTTGTTTCTGCAATTCCTTTAAACCAGACAAAGAGCTTTTTGAAACTTCTCTAACATTCTCAACAAAACTTACGCCTTCAAACCAAATGGATATATGATCAAACACAGTTGTAGCCAAAGTGGTCTTCCCACCACCTCCCATCCCCTTGATCCCAATCATGCTAACACCATCAAAACCAATATGTAAAGATGAAACTATCTTTTTTACCCGTATCTCCATCCCTACTAAGTTCTCATCAATGCTCAAATTGATGAAATATAGCTTTGGTAAAATTTCTTCCATAATTTTTTCAATCAACTTAGCTTCATGCCTGTGTCAAAAAAAATCATATTGTTAGATAATCTTGATTCTGCGGGTATTTTCGGGTCAAGTTCGGAACCGTTTACAGGTCAGTTGGGGTCGAACGAGTAACGTGTCAAGAGTCGATTAGGGTAACCATGAATACAGGTCACCAATTAGCAAGTTTTACCTAGTAGTGGATAACCAAGTAGCAGGAAGAATGGATGTTATAGTTGTAGACTTGGTCCATGTTGACTGAGTTTTAGAGGAGTCATGTAAACGTTGATGTACGTGGAAGTAGTAGGACTTGCATATAAATAGCATTTAGCAGTAGCATAATAGTAGGTTTTTGTGTTCCCTTTGTACCCTTTGCCATATTCAATCAAGTAAGATTTCCAAGAGTAAATTTCTTGTGTTCGTCAGTGAATTTAGAGTGTGACTTGAGGGGGCTAATCAACATTTAGGATTCGTGAAGAAATCATAGCATTTTCAAAGGTGTTATCGTGTGTTAGTTTTACAGCCTTGGTGCATTTTGCTTTTGTTTAGCTTTGCTAGTATAGGTGCTAGTCTTGCGTGTTAGTCTGCGCCTCGGCTTCTCTATATAAAGCTGTGGGTGGCTCTTTGTTATGTACACAATTGAAACAATCAATCAAATTTTCTATTGAGAGAAATATGATCATACCATTTCATCATAGTATCAGAGCCCATTAGGGTTCTGGAAGCCTAGCCTTCTCCAATCTATCTTTCTCCTTCCTGATTTCATCGTTTTCATCTCTATCTTCTTCTGCTTCGTCATTTTCTCCTCCTTTTTGTTACTTCTCTTTTTCTCTTATCTTCCGCCATGTTCGGATTTGGATTTCAAGGAATTACAACCAATATAGAATCAAATTCTCAACCAATCTCAATCATGAACATTACAAATTGCCTATCCATTAAACTTGAAGTCCATAACTTCCCGACGTGGAATAATCAAATTGTAAAGGTTATCAAAATACTAGGGTACTTGGATCATATCAGCAAAATTCCTATTATACCTGCAGATCAGAGCACAAAAAGGATGGATGGGAGAAAGCTGATTCATTCGTTCAAGAGCTGATATTGGGGACTTTGTCTTCACAAATCAACAGCTAGTCAAATATTCAAAGTCCACATCACATCTTTGGCACTCAATCGTAGATTCATTCATGGATTCATCAATCATGGATTCATTCAGGTATGTGAATTTTGGGGGTAAACTAGCAGAAATTGATTCGAGAAAAATCAATTGTTTTCGAGACCAAAATCGTTTACAGCAGAAACATGGCGATCATATTCCGACCACCGTCTCCACCATTTTCAGTGGCTACCGTTGTTATATGGCAGAATGCCTCGCTGAAGGCCGAAACCATAGATCAGGATCGTCGTTTACATGGGTAATGGGATCTTATCCCTTATCTAGTTGCTAGTCAAGTTGCTAGTGGATTAAATTAAAAAAAGAGGGCCTAACGAGTACACGAGCCAGATTCCTATTGTTAGTGTATTAAATCAGAAAGTTGGGCCTAACGGGTACATGGGCCAGAATATCTATCCATCCAGATAGTGCTACTGGATCCGGTTGCTTGAGTGGGTTGCCTGGTGTGTCCACATTTGGATCATGCTCTTTTGATACTGGGGGTACTAGTGCTGGATTTGCCCCGGAGCACTTTCACGGATGGTCCAGTTTATCTCTGGGATCTCTGTCGAGTCAGGGATCAACTCACTTTAGTCTGATGGCTAACCTTGGTAGTTCATACCAGGAGGTCGAGACGTGGATTCCAGATTCAGGCGCCACTATGCACATGACGTCCGACTCATCTATCATTAGATCTGTACCGTATACTGGATCGGAGCGCGTCATCATTCATTAGTAATGGTACCCCTTCTCTATCTCTCACATTGGTTTTGCCTTTTTACAATTATCTAGATGTTCATTACTTCTGCGTCATGTCCTAGTAGTTTCTAG
Organism: Rudbeckia hirta; assembly: GCA_028566315.1. Lineage (NCBI taxonomy): Eukaryota > Viridiplantae > Streptophyta > Magnoliopsida > Asterales > Asteraceae > Rudbeckia > Rudbeckia hirta. The sequence continues at coordinate 2,880 of JAOXOA010036707.1, forward strand.
CCTTGCCAAGAACCTCTTGTAGATCACACAGCTTGTTATTGACCACCCGATTACTATTGTTTTCTTATCTTGGTTTATCCATTAGACTATCGCAGGAGAGATTCTCCATCACATGCGAGCTAGTCCACACCAACTATACTCGCTACATGCTACGTTCGCAGCATCTCATGAGTTTGGCATTCTCGCCTAGGACATCCAGAGACGTTACATTGTCTGGACTGTCATTCTTACCATTCTCAGGTAAAAATATGCCTAAACCTTGTAACTTGTACCACTTGTTGTATCCCCAAAGCTTGTTGTTTACCGTTTTAGTCGGTTATATCACATTCCTCAGTTCCATTACATATTATCCATTGTGATATTTGGGGTCCATCCCCTATGATGTCTTGTTCAGACAATAGGTATTTTATTACATTTATTCATAGCTATTAAAGTCGGTCGACTGGAGCGACTAGGCGGAAATTAAGCGATGGGCGGGAAAAGGTCGCCTAGGGTTACTACGCAAAAAATGCGCTCAGTTAGTTCCAATTTTTTGCAAAATCGATATGCCAAATCATGAAATTCGATGTTCTAATCCGTGCATTTAACCGTTCCAAACTCAATTGGTACAGCGAATTTGTACAATATGTGCTAATTGGATGTTTTCTTCAACCGATTAGAATGGCGGGAAAACACAGGCTGGAAACGTGACTTGCGACGTACCGTTCCGCCAACTTCACTGTACCAATTTCAATTAAATCTTATTCTTTCCATCTTCTAATTGGTATTTTTTTCCCTATAAATTCTACTCATTATACAATTTCAATCACTCATATTCTTTCCATCTTCTACTCTGTTCTAGTTTTTGTTTTTGATTCATTGAACATCAAATGGATTCTCAAACTGAAGGTAAAACAGTGCACAGGTGTTCTAAAAGGTATTAATCTATTTTGTATGTTTATTAACCAGTTACTAAACTCTAGTTTATTACAGTTGGATCACTAGTTTATTTAATAAACTCTAGTTTATTTCAGTTGTACAAAGAGGAACTCATGAATCATTATTATTTCAGTTAGATCACTGGTTTATTTACTACATCTTCAAGCAAATATTTTGGTATTGATGTGTTGTTTGGCATTTGAGGTGTAATTGGTACTTTTGTTGAAGATTATGGTATTGAATTTTCATTTACTTAATTGGTTTTTTTGGCATTTTGGTATTTTCCTTTACTTATTTTATAAAAAAAGTTATTTTATTCAATTCACTTTTTTTTCTCGGGCCCGTACTTTTTTTGCGCTTATCGCCTAGGCCTTAGGCGATGCCTTAGCACCTTAAGTGTGCCTTACGCCTTTGATTACTATGCATTTATTGATGACTATAGCCGGTTTACTTGGATGTACCCTCTATCGAGTCGTTCTCTGGCCGTTGACTCTTTCAGACATTTTCGACCTTTCGTCGAAAACCAGTTTTCATGCACCATCAATAATTATAGTGCGATCGTGCTTCCGAGCTGATTCATGGAGTTATGGCTCGGTATATGTCTGAGGATGGCATTGGGTATTAGATTTCTTGCCCGTATACACCCCAGCAAAACGGGGTGGCTGAGCGCAAGAACCGGCATCTTTCAGAGGTTGCCCGTGCGCTCCTATTACATGCTCATCTACCAAAGCGCTTTTGGTATGATGCCTATGCCACTGCAGCATATCTGATCAACCGGCTTCTCACGCCGGTGCTTCATCACTCTTCACCTTACGAGGTTCTTTTTGGCACCCGCCCTGATTATTCCACTATTCGTACTTTTGGGTGTTTATGTTATCCGTTTCTAGGTGACACTAGACGGGATAAACTATCACCCAAATCTGCTCCGTGCATTCTCCTGGGGTATGCCTCGAGTCATAGCGGCTACCTTTGCAATAATCCTATTACTTCTGGTACCATTACATCTCATCATGTCACCTTCTATGAGACAGTTTTTGATATTCTCGGGTCTTCCACTCCTTCTGACCCTCCTGTCACTGATTCGCTTCCTCTTTTCTTCATTCCTCCTCCTTCGTATTCTCAGTCTTCTGTTGTTCTCTCTCCTGATTCTCTCATGTTGACCGGACTGAGTCCTCTCTCCCCTTTCCTGATATAGGGGCCTCCTCTCCTGTTCTTCCTCATCCTCCTTCTCCCTCTACTGCCGCAATAGCTTCTTCATCTGCTACAGGATTTTCCTCTCCTATTCCTCGTCCCCCTCATTCCCTCTCACCTTCCTCTTTTATTCCTCCTCCTTCTCCTCCTATTCCTCCGGCTCTGTCTCAGCTCATGATTACTCGTTCGCGTAATCATTTGCGTACGCTTCGTCAGTTCCTTGACCATGTGCTTTTTCATGTCACCATTGCTCCTGAGACGGAGCCCAGTTCTTTTCGTCAGGATCAGCCCTATACTGCGTGGTGGGATGCCATGCGGACCGAGATGGACGCCCTGCATTCCAACTGTACATGGACTTTTATTTCTCCTCCCCCTTCAGCCAACGTTGTTGACTGTAAGTGGGTATATATTTAAACGGAACCCGATGGTTTCGTTAGTAGATATAAAGCCCTGCTCGTCGCCAAGTGCTTTCATCAGAATTAGGGCATTAACTACACCTAGACGTTCAGTCCTGTAGCCAAACCTACTACTATACGCCTTGTGCTGTCTCTTGCTTTCTCTAGGGGTTGGGATATGAGGCAGGTTGGTGTCAATAATGCCTTTTTACACGGAGATCTATCGGAGACAATTTACATGTCTTAGCCACTATGCTTTGTTGACCCATCCCTACCGCATCATGTTTGTCTTCTGTGGAAGGCCTTATATGGCCTGAAGCAGGGTCCCCGTGCTTGGTTTTCCAAGCTTTCCACTGCTTTGCTTACTATTGGGTTCTCTTAGTGTGTCTCTTACACATTCCTCTTTGTTAACCACCATGATGGAGTATCCTGTTATATTCTGGTTTATGTTGATGACATCCTTATCACTGGGAACTCTCAGGCCTTTGTTACGTCTCTGATTGTCAGACTTCACTCCTAGTTTGCCCTCAAAGTCTAGGACAGTTATCCTACTTCTTGGGGGTCCAGGCTACTTTTTCTGGTGATGCTCCACCTCTATCGCAGCAGAGGTACTTATTAGATTTGCTACATCGCATTGGTCTTGCCCAGTGCCGACCTCTACCCACTCCTATTGCCAACGACAGGCAGCTCTTTTGCTATACGGGTGTTCCCTTAGAGATCCCACTCTTTATAGGTGTACGGTTGGTGCGTTACAGTATCTTGTATTGACACGCCCAGAGATTGAATATGCGGTCAGCAAGGTGTCTCAGTTTCTTCTGACTCTACTGACCGCCACTGGGTTGCTGTTAAATGGATTTTGCGATCCTTCGAGGGACATCTTCTTCTGGGCTTGTGATTCAAAGATCAAACCGCTTATCACTTCATGCCTACTTAGACGCGGATTGGGTCGGTTACCTTGATGATCGTCGGTCTACCACTGGATATTATGTTTATCTTTGGTCCAACTTGATCAGTTCGAGCTCCATAAAACAACATACTGTTGTGCGTTCGAGAACTGAGGCCAAGTATCGTGCCTTAGCCCATACTGCTGCAGAGATACGATGGTTGATGTCTGTTCTTCCAGAGCAGCATGTTGACTTGCCTGCCCCTCTGACGTTGTGGTGTGACAACCTCGGAGCTACTTACCTTGCTGTCAATCATGTGTTTCACCAGCGTATGAAACACCTAGAGATTGAACTACATTTTATTCAGGATTTGGTGCTCTCCCAACAGCTTTGTGTTCAATATGTCTCCTCCAGTCTTCAGATTGCAGGTACCTTGAGCAAAGGGTTGTCTACTTTATGTTTTGACACTCTTCGGACCAAGCTTCGCGTGGCTTCCCCCGCTTCAGCTTGAGGGGGCATGTTATCGTGTGTTAATTTTATAGCCTTGGTTCATTTTGCTCTTGTTAAGCTTTGCTAGTATAGGTGCTAGTCTAGCGTGTTAGTGTGCGCCTCAGCTTCTCTATATAAAGTCGTGGGTGGTTCTTTATTATGTACACAATTGAAACAATCAATCAAATCTTCTATTGAGAGAAATATGATCATACCATTTCATCAAGTGTCAGCCGGCAAGAAGAAGAAAGAAGACCGACCCTAAAGGTGGTCACTCTGGTGACCAAACGCGAGCGGACATGAAAGATGGAAGGACTAGAAAAAAGATCGAGAGAAGTAGGAAGAAATAAAGTCGCATGAAAAGGAAGAAAGCTACTCACCGGTGAAAAATGAAGTCGTCGTTTGAAAGTAATCATAGTAGGTGATCGGAAGCTACAACAACCATTAAAGACCCGAATGCGCTCTAATCAAGTAGGAAGGTGATCGTGTTCATTAAAATTTTGTGAGAAATAGAGGAGACCAAGGAGCTCTGCGGACTCCGATGATTGGTGTAGAAGATAATCAATCATGTTGTTCAAAGCTTAGCGAAGTGAACGAAGGAGGTGTAACCGTGTAACTATAACCTAAAAGGAAGTGAGGTGGTCCACATAATTATAGGGTTTCTTTTACAACAAACATAGCCTTCTGCTAATGCTAACTCCCTCGTCCGTCACGGCCCGTAATACAGCCGTAACGGGTCGTAACGGCCCGTAATGATCTCAAAATGGGCCAACTCCCTTGATTTTTCAGGTCGGTTACCACCGACTTACAGCCCGTCACAGGTGTATTGACCCGTTACGGGCGTAACGGGGTGTGAAAAAAGGTTGGGCTGACGTGACGGGATGTTTCAATAGCAGGACCCAAATATATACTGTCATCAACAGCACAAGTAGTTTCTTTTCAATGGAAAGTTTTTCTTTTCAAGGGAAAGTTTTGAAAGAAGAATGGTAGAAGACCATATGTACAAGTCTTCATGCAAGAGATACAAGCCTATAAGCAAGACATATATGAAGCAGCAAAATAGGAAAGAAAAGCAAGTGATAACAAGAAGCAAGATTGGATCTTTATGGTTCAAGTAGCATGTTTAAGCAAGAAAGAACTGGCAATACGTGAATGGAGAAAGAAAATGGCTGTAAGAAAGAAAGAAGAGAAGGCGCAAGAAGAAAAAAGATAAAAAGAGGCCAACGTCGCTTCAAAGAAAGATGGCCTTATAAGAAAAAAATAGACCCGTATTAATGCAAGAAAGTAAGAAAGTAACTGTTGGAATTAATCTTGATAATAGAATATTGTTCGGGTTATTTGCGGGTCACGGTCGGATTCAGCTAACGGCCAAGAAGTTATAGATCAAAGAATGCTAAAATTAAGGAATTAAATAAAGCAGAAATGGTCTTCCATCTGACCGAGTTTGGTGCAGTATGTGTACGTTGAAATGCCAAGAAAATAGGAGATCATGTGCTTGCAAGTGTTCTTAACCATTATAAATAGATTTAGGTTCCTTTTATCTATTGTACTCTCAATTTTCAATTAAGTAAAGTTTGTAAGCTGTATAATCTTTGTTCGTGAGTTTTGTGTGAGAGTTTGTTTTTGTGTTGATCTTGGGCCTGAACCAACAGTAGCAAGCCACAACAAAGAAAAAATGAAGCAGGCACGTGTTGTTTGTAATGAGAGAAAAATCAAATCTTTGTGATACGGAAAGCAAGCAAGGGGAAAGTAACAAGACCGAATCAAGATTACGGGGTGAATGTTAGGTAATCTTGATGTTGCGGGTATTTTAGTGGGTTCGTTTACGGGTCAATTTGGGTCGAACGAGTAGCATGTCAAGAGTCGATTTGGGACAGCAGCTTTGACCTAGTAGCGGATAACCAAGTAATAAGAAAAATGGACGTTAAATGTGTAGACTTGGTCCATGTTGACTGGGTTTTAAAGGAATCATGTGAACGTGGATGTATGTGGAAGTAAGACTTTAAAGACCAAATTTCATGTGTTCGTGAGTGAATTTAGAGTATAATTTGAGGTAGCCGATCCGACACATAGAACATTGAACACCGATATCCTTAACAAAAGATTAAAAAGAAACAATACTAGAGTATATTAGCTGGAAACATTACCCATCAACAGTGGTCTTCAACTCCCACCCAGCAAGGTCTGCTGCTTCCTTTAGAGCATCTTTCCATTTCCCAGCAGCCTCTTTCTCTACATGATTTGCAAAGGCTTCCCCAACAGCCCCGGTTTGGTTGCGGACTTCGGTGGGCTCCACATCATAGAAGATGGGGTAGGCAGTCTGACCGGTCGTTGTCTGGCACTCCATAATCTTTACAAGCTCGTCTAAACACCATGATGAAGATGCATAGGTCTTGGAGAAAACAATTATGTAAAATCTCGACTCTTCAATGGATCTGATGAGCTGCTCACTGATCCTTTCTCCTTTCTCGATTTCTTCGTCATCTTTGTAAGTTATAACACCTTTATTGACAAGAGCAAGATAGAGATGATCAACAAAAGTCTTACGGGTGTCTTCACCCCGAAAACTCAAAAAGACATCATACATGAAGCTCTTTTGAACTGATGAAGCTGAAGTAGACGCCATTAAGAATGTATGCTTGAAGGATCGAGCTATAATGAAATCTGGGAAGAGATAAGAATTAGAAATCTTGTGAGTGATTTGAAACAAATTTGGAAGGGATAAATAACCCATCAAGACTTTGACTTTTTGTTTGGGGAAAGAAGGTGCAACCACAGTTGACATTGTGTCTATGAATGTTCAACGAAAAAGATGAAATTGTATTTTAACCATTACAGATTATAAAAAATAAACAACTTTCAGTTTTTTAAGGAGATTGCTAGATACATCTAATGAAATTTTTTTAAACAACCTTATATATCTCGTATGTCTATAATCTAATCCATACCGTAGCAACTGCCTTATGCCCTTTATATAATTAGTAAAGATGTATTATTTTCACAGTTAGATAATAAAAGTTTATAAAAATGGAAACCAAACGAATTTTTTTTTTGAACGGCTAGATCAATTGGCTAAGCGTCTCGCACAAGATCATGAAGACACGAGTTCGACACCCCAGCAACCGGTCCCTGACACCTATGTGTTTCAATCATAAAGGATGTATTTTGCCTCAGCAAGGAGTCGAACCCGCGAACTTGTAATTGACTTCCTACTTAGTTCTCCATATACAAGAGATACTCCCATCTCCCTTGTTTCATCCATAACGCATCGATACCTACACCAACATTATCAAGTAACATGATTAATTAGCATTCCATTCATATCAGCAATGTCCACAATTGGACATTGTCCTAAACACAATAATTAGGAACTCATAATTCTCCACATAAACCCCATCTACTAACTATGGATCATCATGGTTCTTTCATGACATTGCATAATTACATTCCTATGTCTTACCACATGTGTTCAACATACATACTACGTTTATCCAATACCATCATGTACATTCCTAACCTCTTCTAAGCCTAACTTACTTGTCCATACTTGCATATATGCTACAAGTACCATTAAGGACCTCATCCAACATTTACACGTTCATTCGGAGGTATTAGGACATCCCAAGATAGCCCCTATACCCAAAATAACAACAAAACAAAGTTCATATCTGGGCTGTGGCGTAGGCCACGCCACTGGCTGCCCAGAAATGCCCAGATTCTGTTCAAATTTCCCCAAATGGCGTGGGCCACGCCCCCAGGGCCGTAGGCCACGCCAGTAGCTGTGTTTTCACCCCTAAATTTCTTGTTCCAACCCCGGTACTTAACCCCATGATCCGGACTAAGTTTCTAAGATTTCTAACTGATAAAATCAAGTTATTCATGGGTGTTAAAGACCTCTGACTCAATCCCCTCCAATCCTCTTGTTCAACCACCCGAACCACGCACTTTCGGGTCGATTACAAAGCCCCGACACATCCATTCGATCTAATCCCACTTCATGGATCCATCTAAGTGATCCCATGCTCCCTATCCACATTCTATTCACCCATTTTCCTTGTAGTTCTCCAGTCGTACCTGTGGTTACACATTCATAAGCATAAGCACGAGTTAGGACCCGAATCACTTACCTCAAGCGCCCCTAGTGCTTGCTACTTTATCCTCGATTCCTCTCGACCCATTAGTCATCCAAGCTTGAGTCTTTCTTGCCACATACCTATTCTTTCATTCCATGATGTTTATAC
>JAOXOA010037715.1:0-10987 GCA_028566315.1 Rudbeckia hirta
AAATCTCCTTCTTGTGAGGCAATCAATGCGTTTATTCTTTGTTTTTTTTCTTTTTTTCACAACCCGAATCATACTTTCGAGTCGACATGAACAACACTAGTGAGTAGAGCAACCAAATTAGAATGCAATTATTACAACCGAATTAGGACAAGCAATCTAAATAACAAGGCAACAAGCAATTAGAAGAACCTAAATAACTAAATAATGCAAAATTATCACAACAATCAATTAGAAGACAGATTATGGCAAAACTAGAAGACTAAATAACAAGAATCTAAAACCATATTACGGCAAGTCGGCAAAATTAAACTATATAATGCAAAATTAGAAACTAAATAACAAGAATCTAAAACTAAATAGAAGACATATTACGGCAGTCGGCAACAAGCAATTAGAATTTAGAAGACAAAGGGTCTCTTCCGACTAAATAGAAGACAGATACGAGACAAACCTGAAATTGAAACTTCAGCAAAATTAGGGCTTCAAACCTGGAATTGAAGACATACGACTGAAGTGTTTCAAAGCAAAGCAAAATTAGGGCTTCAAATCGTTCTGGATTCAAAGCAAAATTAGGGCACCGTTAGTCTTCAAATTTCAGTCGAGTTCAGTTGTCACACAGAGGAGGCTTCAAAGTTCAGTCGAGTGAATCGACCGTTAGTCTTCGCCGGCCTATAAGGCCTGCTGCTTCGCTCTGTCTCTCCATTGAAATTTCCTTTCTTAGCTAAGCTCCTCTGTGGCTCTGGCCTCTGTGTAACGAACGATCTGCTTTCTCTTCTCTTTGGGTGTTTGTTTCTTTCTTCTTTCAGGATATCAGGTTTTTAAATAAAGATGACGAGTTGGGCCATGAAAAATATGGGGCCCCAATATTTTGGGGGCCTAAGAGCCCAGTCTAGCATGAATCAAAGGTGGGCCGGCCCTGCGATAGCGTGATAGTGAATCTCATTTTTTATTCTACGCGAGCTGACTTAGCTAGCTAGCGATGCATGCATGTTTAGAACCAGGCGGCTCGCATTTGGCATGGTTGGGACATGAGGTTGCAATCTGTGGGCAGGCTCTGAGCCATGCTCGCCACCTGACCCATTGTCGGGCCCATCCTGCTCCACATTGGTTGGTTCAACATCATCCTAATTCCCGGACACATGCACTGCTGACCCAGGTTCTGCAGCTGCATGCAACAGAGTTGCATGTGATCCTCTTCTGGTCCATATGATCTGCCGCTTCGATCTCCTGATGATCAGAAATTAATACATATATATATCACCACAGTTCATATAATATCTCAAGCATTACCAGCAGAAAAATTACTGGTGCTGACCTAAATTTTGCATGAGATACATCCCACAGTGGCTGAGCATCTCCTGCTCCATCATCTGTTGATAGCAGCCGGATTCGGATCGACGCCTTCCCCACGGGTTCTCCTCAAAGGTGGTGGTGGTGGTGAAGACGGAAGCCTCTTTGGCGGCCGCCATGGCTACAAGGAGGAGTACTCCCGCTGCTACAAACATGAGCGAAAACCTAGCAGCCATTGTACGTGTGATGTAATTAATTAACAGGTATGTAGTTTGATGCATAATGTGGTGAGAAAGTTGGTGGATTTATAGAGGGGTTGGGCGACTGCATGGTGACTACGTGTGAATTTGCTAGAATCAATTTGTTTAGGGTTGGAGGAGAATTGTTAACACGTCGTCGTTGCATGCATGTTCATCAAAGCCATTTGTAAATGTGATTTTGTTTTATTACTGTGTTGTTGTTTTGGGTGGGTGTTTTCTTCTTCAATAAAGGGACGATATATATATTGGTATATGTAGTGTGTTTAATTTTTTTGAACGATAAATTTGGATCCCAGATAACTGGAGTATCATCATGCATTTATGTGTTGAATAAATCGAAAGAAAAGGAAAGTAACTAACACCTAGAACGGTCTTACGACCACTAGTACACAATCGATCAAAACATGTGACGGGCAAAGTAACTAATAAGATGTCGTTCACCCTAAAAACCGCACCTTAAGCCCTCCTGCCTTACATTTTTTAAATTTATTTTTTTCGCACCATAAGCTTGCAACCACACCCTATGAGACCTAAAGTGCACATAAACCGCAGCTAAATGTGATAATATAATAAAACGATCGTCTTCTTCATTTATCACCTACGACTTCAAGTTTTTCTCCGATTTATCATTAGACATTTTATAGTGATCAATTAAGATCTATGTGCATTAAACTTGACAAGTTCATTAATGTGTGAATGTACATAGAAATTTTGAAGGTCGGTCTAAAACTTGATGCATTAATTTGAGAGTTGCTCACGAATATAAGCCAACTCTTGACATGGCATCTAATGCATTTTCAGAACTTGAAACTTTCACCAATGTGTGAATGGACATCTCCATTTTGTTCGTACATGAACCTTTTTAAATTAATAATTTATTAATTAATCAATATAATAATATCTCGCTAAATTAATAAAATATCCTGGTCCCAACGTTATTAATTTATAGAGGTTCTACTGTATATGTAATTAGGATTGAAAATAAGAAAATATATATATTTTTTCCTTTAACTGTAATTCATATATTCCTTTTGTTGTTTCCTGAAGGAGAGGAATTCTCAATTGTCGAGCCTTGATTAAAAAAACAGAGAGAGAAAAATTCGATCAGAAAGTTAGACCCCGTTTGGATTCAACCAAGGGCTGAGCGATCCAGCTACAAAACGTTTGAGCGACTCAGACTACATTTCATGTTTGAGCGATTAAGCTATCATTCAGATCTAGTAATATCATTCAGACAGGATTCAGTGACTCACCCTACCATCTATTGCTCTGACCGACTCAGACAATAACGTCTTAATTGAATCATTCAACTATTAACAAACACACCATTGTATCGTGACAAGACTAGAAATGGAATAATTATTGCAGGATAAGGACGTAACACGCAAAACATTTTTAATAACTAATGGTGTGTGTAAGGCGTGGATAACTAAAGAGCCAATATAAGTGATTTTGAAACACAAACCACCACCAATGATGAGTTCTTCGGTACCATCATACGGTGCATACAAAGAGATATTATTAAGGTCATTTGTGACGTGATGAGAAGCGCCACTATCGAAGAGCCAATTCCCAGTCATGGGTTGTTGAGTGTTCATCATGTTAACTTGAGCAATCTTGGCCTGTGAGTTTCTGATAAAAGACGGTACAACAATATTTGGGTTTACCTTTTTGAAGGAGTCATAATTTGTGAGAGAATGACATTTGAGGTGGCACCATTGACATTTTTTGAAGAACGAACTAGTATTAGAACTGGCCTAAGGCGTAGGCAGTAACCTGTAGTTTGATTCTTTTGACGAGGCTGCCACGGTATTCTAGGAAGCCTGTTACGCTGTGATGACCGATTCTGAAGTATTAAAGATAGCAGCTGGGAGGTGAATTCCATTAGTAATATTCTACTAGGGCAGAGTAAGTTCATGATTTATAAGTTTTCATGAAGCTCATTGAAAGTTATGGGATTGCCTCATGCCTGAACGACATCAACGAGAGGTTTGTATGCCACTTGATCTAGTCCATTCAGGATGATTCCTACATCTTCTTCGTCCATTTTCTTTCCCAGTATTAGGGGTTCTCAAAAATCTTAAATTCAAAAGAAAAAACCAAAAATCGAACCGAAACTAAAATCCGAATAAACTGATCTAAATTCTTATTCAGATCAATCTGATCCGTATCTGAACTATTTATTCAGATTTCATATCGGATTCGAATATGAGAATGAAATTTTTTGGATTGTTCGGAATATGCGGATATCCGAATAATCTAAATAAGCATTTAAGTATAAAGTATATATTAGTATAGGATACCTAGTTGTCTAGTTCTATAACTTAATACATATCATGTATAAATCAATATAGGTATTAATGTATTATATAACAACATTGTGTAGTACCTTCACGAAAATCCCCACAAAAGACCAAAAGTGGACATTTCTATGGTTCATGCCATACGCTCGTCCACCGAATCTTAGAAGAAGGTGTTTCCCATGGTAGAATATAAATGCATATCACCCGTAAGTGTAATGGGTGGCACGCGCCACCCATTTCACCTTCTTGAATGTGCCCACCTAATAACCATTGACAATATACTTTGATTCTCATCATATGAGAGTTGTTCATTGTCCTTATATTCTCAAAAACTACCCATTCAGTCTCACTTGTCATTGTAAATCACAGGTTTCGTCCTACCATAGACTCATCAGGGGAGTGGTCCCAACTCCCGACCAGTGGCACACACATTTCCTTAATATTGAGGCTCACACAAATAAAATGGAGTTACCAGAAACAGATGCAGTTAAGCGCGTTCCAAGTGATGAATGTGCAACTAATATGGGTGTGCAACATCGGATTTCCGGAATTTTGTATATCCGAAATTCAGATATCCGAACTTTTGGGTAGTTACATATTGGATATCCGAAAATCAGACAGCCGCACATGGTGCGTCAATCCAGCCAAGAAGCAGAACGCCCACCTCATCGTCCCCACGTCATTAGAAAACAGCTTCCCCTTCGGAACTACGGGTGCAATGTCGTTCATACTACCCCCGCTCACTCGACCAACTACTCGAATCAACCCTAGGGAGTCGCCGCATCGCGTCAGGGGCTCGACTCCCAGACAGCCCGGAGGAGCCCCAAACATGTCGATGGCCCTATTATCAACAATGACAAGCACTCCACTTAGCGGCATCTCCCAGATAAGGCCTGCTCAAGCGGTCCTCAACTTCGAAGACTGGATATCAGAGCAGCGCCAAAGCGTGATGGAAGAATGGGAATGACAAGCTAGATTAAACCTAATGGCCACTGCCCTCTCATTCGCTGAAACAGAATCGTTAGCTCCTTTTGCCCCGCTACAACCCTCGCCTCAGTTCCCCACGACACAAGGAAACGTCGTCAGCTCTAGCATGTTAAGGCATGTGTTCGTAAACTCCCCCTTACCTCAAGGGGACTGACACCTAATCTTAATCTCCTCCTAGAAGGCAGTCCCGAAGGTGGGCCTTCAGACGGGATCGGCGTTTACGCGCACAATGACTTCTCCAGCCCGAAAACATTGAGCTACATAGAGGATAATTGGCCAAGCCTTACTGCCCAGAGGAGTCACCGAGAGGTCAAAATTTACAAGCCATAGGCACTTCCCGTCCAAAACGAAGATGCCCACTACAGTGGGCAAGGATGACGAGAACTCAGACCCTGATGATCACCTAAGTGTTCTCTAAACCACGGGCGGTGTCGAAGGCTGGACAATGCCAGTATGGTGCCACATGTTCGTCCAAACCCTCACAGGCGCTGCAAGGCTATTGTTTGACAGCCTGCCGACCGAAGAAATCGACAATTTTGAAGTCCTCGTGGAGAAATTTTCCTAGCAGTTCAGCCAACAAAAGCGCCACACCAAGGACCAAGGTGATATAATGTTCGTCCGACGTCGGGACGGCGAGGCGATGGACGACTACATCACCAGATATAACAAGGTGTCGCTCCAAATCGGAAGGGTCGGCGAACAGCTGATGATCGTCGCATTCTTCCATAAGGAAGGGCGACGAGCTCAAAAGATTTTTGAACGAAAGGGATGGCATCCTTCAAAATTAGAGCGCGATCATGGGAGCCACCAAGGTATTCGCGCGCACAAAAAAGAGTATATCTCGAGAACGCAACGTAGAAACCAAGGCCAGCCGCAAAGAGCGGTCCAAACCTTGGGAACCAAGCGATCAAGGCCGCTCTCGGTCTGGCACCGGCTACAACCAATCAGGAACAACCACAAAGAGCAGTCCAAACCCCAAGCGATCAAGGCCGCTCTCGGTCTGGCACCGACTAACGTCGTGATAATTATGGGCAACCGCCTCTTGCTCCCCTTCCACTCATGACCAAGACGCCAACCCAAATACTGATGACAGAATATGTTAGGTTTCCGACACCAAACTCGATCCGAGAAGATGCGTATAAGGACCTGAGTCGATTCCTTGTATCACAAGGAACAGGGGCACACCACAGACAACTGTTACACTTTTAAAAAAAATTAAAAACGCTCTCAACTCGGGGAAGCTGACGCGTCTTCTGAAGAATATCAAAAAACGCAGGCCCCGCCAACCAGGGGGCGTAAAGAAGAAAATCTAAGAGCTGAACATGATCCACAGCGGCCTGCCGAGGGGCGCGCTTAAACGACCAGCACATAATATATGCACTGGAAGGAAGAACAGGTGGTCTTCCTGGTGAATGGGTGGACCCAAGAAAACCGACATACTGGTTATCACCGCATATGTGGGCCCCTATTTATCGAAAATGTGTTCATCGACAACACAGTTCGACGGACGTTGTCTTCGAGCATACATTCAGGCAGCTCGATGAAGATGACAAACAGCGCCTGCGCCCTTGTGACGCGCCTGTGGTCGCGTTCTCAAATCATGTAGTACACCCCCTAAGAGAAATCACATTCCCGGTCACCTTAACTGATGGGGAAAAAACCAGGACTTATGAAGTCAACATCTTCGTACTACCCGTCATCTAGCAGTACGCATTTATCTTCAACCTAGTCACGTCCACCCTTCATGGAATGGTAGAATTCCCAATGAAAGGGGCGTGACGATACTAGCGGTGATGACAGGGATAAAAAGAGTGATAGAAGTTCGGGTGTACAGGGACCTGGGGGACCCCCACATGGAACCAGAGTTATAGGAGCTCAAAGCGGCATACCCCGAAATGAAAATAATCTTGGGGGCGGATCTAAATGCCGTGACAATGGATCACCTTAAAGTGTCACTGAAGAAGTTCGCCCACGTATTCGAGTGGGACGAGCAAGATCTCCTCCAAACCCCTAGGGCCTCGTCGAGCATAAGATCCACATCATCCCCGAGCAACCCGCCACTGTTCAAAACCGAAAGATCATAGGCGCTAAATGCGTAAAGGCGCTCGCCAAAGGAGTCAATGATATGTTGAAAGTAGGAACCATCAAGGAGGTACACAACCCAACCTGGCTCGCAAACCCGTCCCTAGTAAGGGAGGGCGGCCAATGGGAAGTGTACCAAGACTTCAAGGATTTGAATGTCGCGATCACGGAAGACCGTTGTCTCCAGCAAACCGAGACCAGCTGCGTCTGGCCCGCGGACAGCAAGATCGTCTATAGGCTGGACGCATTCAAAGGATACAGCCAGATTCCTCTCCGAGTCGAGGACGAGGGAAAAACGGCCTTTAGGACCCCAAAGGGAACCTTCTACTTTTGAAAGCTACTATTCGGCTTGAAAAACGCCGAAATCACACAGCAGAGGCTCCTAGACAGGGCCTTCAAGAACCAAAAAGAAAGAAATGTACAAACCAACGAGGGCGACTTGCCGGTGCTCAGCGCTAGCCAAGTCGCAACGCTCGCAGATATAGAGGAGACATTGGAACGCCTACGAAGAATCAACCTCAAACTTGACCCAACGCAGTGCATCTTTGGTTCCATACACCCGCAACAGTAAAGAAAGCGCCATGCGCCACTGAGCGCCATATGCAAATTTTATGTGATTTTGTAAACAGTTGCCATCATGGCGTTGTTATCGTATGTAAAAAAAACTCCATTTTTGAGGCACCAAACCCAAGTGTATGAAAACAAACGCGCAGTCGAAACCAACTTCATAAGGGGGCGGGGGGAGGAAATGTCAATAGGCAAGGAAAGAACACCAAACATAACAACCCTCACGCCAAAGGGCACAAAACGGAACGCAAAAAGATGCCTCAGGGCACACAAACGGAACGTAAAAAGATGCCGCAGGGCACAAAACGGAACGCAAAAAGATGCCGCGGGGGCAAAAACGAAACGCAGCCCCGCGCCAGAGGGCACAAATAAAACACAAAAAAAATGTTGGAGAGCACAAAAACGAAACGCAAAAAGATGCCGGAGGGCACGAAGATGAAATACAAAAGAACGCCGAAAGGCGCAAAAATGGAACATAAAAGGATACTTGAACACACGAGTGAGACATAATGGGCGTTCCAAGCACCAAGATAAACGAGAACTAAAAACGCTCAGAGAGCCGGGAAGCATGGAGTACTCCAGGAAACCCTAGAAGAGCCAAGAAAAAAGAAAACTAAAGGTGCCACGGACGCCCAAAACGAGATTCAGGGTGCCCCATAGGTCTCATAAAGCGGTCAGGAATATGTTGTAGGCCGATTAAAAAGAGATGTTGGCAGCCCCAAGCATTCAAAATGATGGTCTAGCTAATTCGCAGAAGGTCCGAATAGGGTCGACGACCACATGCGAGCGATTAAAGGAAAGCGTTGCAGAAAAAGAAATGACGAGCCTCACTCAAACTCGGGGCCGCGAGAGGTCACAGACACGCAATACACATGCATCACAAGAAACAAATAAGTATAAAGCAGAACCAAAGTGCGCTTCAAGAGCGAGGCAATTTGCATTTATCATGCAACAATACAAGACATTGAAAGAGAAAATACTACCATAGGATAAAAAAAAACCGAAACAATAGGGCGCAAGACTCATCTATTCAGAGGGCTCATAATCTACCTGCTCTTCTTCGAGCCCCCTTTTCAGCCGCCATGGTGGTCGCAACGGGCGAGCCTGTGTCGCCGGAAAGGTCATCAAACCAGGCGCGAAAGGTCGGGGTCATTGACGTGCCTAACAACCATGTCAAGTTCCGAGCAGGGCAGAGAATCCAACTTCTCTCGAAGTTCCTTGTAAAGCGCGCCGGTAACAGCATTGTGCAAAGGATGCTTTCCCACCAAGCGGCTCTCGGCAGTGTATCGAAGACCCTCTAGAAACCCCTCCTTTTGATCCACCGCCTATAAAGCCAATGACAAGTGCGCCAAATATTCTTGGCGCTCCGCGCCTTATACCACCATTGACACTGTATCGGGGACGATAGTGCCTATCAACCAGCGCCTGTCCATCTCACGTTCTGACTCAACCTGACCGAGCCTCTCCTTAAGGGCGGCGATCTTAGAAACTTTGGTCATCAGGGCGGCATCCCTGGACGTAGACTCGGTCGCATATCAGGCCACCTGCTCTTCTAAGACCCTGATGCGTGTATATTGCGCTCGACTTGTCTCCATGAGCTGAGCCCGTTGTTGATTGTCGTAGGCACTGGCAGCTCTCCAGCTTTCTTTGGTGTCGGCATGATACTTGCGTGACTTCTCCACCTCGGCGTTAGCATCAGAAAGATGCCATTTCAAAGTCTTAATGGTCATCTCCTGGTCTTTGACTTTGGCCTTCAATCTCTCCAAGAGCGGTGCCACTTCCTCTTTGAAATTGCAGATATTATGCCATTGTCAAAGCAGCTCGCCGGTGCCCGAAAGGGCGCCGACCACTTGTTGACCCACATATGCGCCCAGTTCCAAGCGCAGAAGACTACTAAGAAACAAGCTCTTTAGGGGGCGGCCATCAGCATAAAATCAGTACAGGGTCTAGAGTCGTCAAAACAGATACCCTCCCGAATGTTCCACTAAGGAACATAAACGTGATCCTTAGTCGGTGGCATCCAATCAGACCGAGCGCTGCCATGAGACGCCTCTTCAGGCGCACTCTACGGCTTAAACACAGAATCTTTCAGTCGGAGGCGGACTTCGCCCGCATAAGGTGCAGACGGCTCGATGGTTACTGAAGGAGCGGCCAAGGTTTCGATGCCCACCTTCACTCCAGCGGCTAAAAGCCCAGCTACAAAAGTACATCGGAAACGACGCCTATGAAATCACAGAAGCACGAACGCACAATAGCAAACATACCTTGAAACCTTCCCACACCTTATTTGACGGTCTCATGCGCCTTCACAGGGCTCGAGCTTGTGACCTCGGACCCAACTTTAAAACTTCAGGGGAGACCTCCTCGCGAAACCCCAAGTCACCCTCAGGCCGAGAGACCTGAGACCCGCTGCTAGGAAGATCAACAATATCAATTTGGGGGGAGGTAGGGCCCTCAAAACTCTCTCGAACCCTCTTCACCAATGCTTCCCGAAAATCGCTAGAAAACAATAGGTTGACAGGGGGCAAGTCCGGTAAAGGACCCTCAAGGATCAAGAAGTTGGATCGGTAGCGAGTCACCACGTCATCCTCACTCGCCTCCCGACGACGGGTCGCCAATATCGCGATAGTATAGGCGCCTTGCACCAAAGGCGTCGCAAAGTCATTTACGTCTGGACAAATGGAGAAAGCAACTCAGGGACGAATAACAGTTTAAATTGAAACAACTAGGAGAAAATATACTTACAGCCGGCCTCACCCAACAAAGCCGGGACGGAAGCAGGGTCGACCCACAGTCTGCTCATGCCTACACCCACGAGCGCTATCTCCAGAATCCGACAGTCACGTAAGACCGCTTGCAGGTCTTGAAACCACTTGGCAGATGTCACAACGTCCCAGAAAAAGGACTCGCCGCCGAGCGCTTGCTTGAGCCCATGCTCCTGCAACTCAAAATGGATCACCCCCTTATGAATATAGAAGAACCTGTGCCGCCACCCCGTTGGAGCTGAAGGTCTAACACGTAACAGGTTCGACGCCCCAGGAAGCCTATCAAATTGTCCCAACCTCTAGTTGTGCGCTTGAATTCAAAGAACACGTTGAAATTCCCTGGGGAGGGGTCATGCGAATGGGCACGGCACAAGAATTCAAAGTATCTGACCCACAACACGCCTAGCGGGTGTAGTTGACTCAAGTGAACTGAGTAATACATTGGGATATTTCTAAATAAATGCGTAATAGGTAGGCGAAAAAGCGTGAACCCAAAATAGTCGACGTGCAGACACATCATCTTAGAAGGGGCATCAGCAGGCGTGTCCTGCGAGCCAGGTATGTCGCCTTCCATGCTGGACTATCCAAGGCATACTCCCAGATCAACTTTACAACTTTGGCCTTAGCCACTACAACAACGCGTCCTTGTGGGTCGCCAACTGCGCCCGTAAGGATCGGTCACTCTCATCGTTCGTCACCATCAACTCCTTCCCCTTAGAAGCACTAGGATGGC
>JAOXOA010038707.1:0-10977 GCA_028566315.1 Rudbeckia hirta
GTTTGTAAGACTGTACAGGCTTCCTCTGAATTTGTGTAGGAATGGGTTGGGTCCGCTTGCCTTTCCCCCGTTCGGGTACCGGTCCTTACCGATTGGCGGTCTCGCGCTATGTCCAGGGGGCTTGTGATCTGGTTCTCTCACCTTATCGCCGAGTTCTTTTCCTCGGATGAACGCCCGCACCCGGTCCATCATTTGATCAAACGTTCCAGAGAAATCTCTCCTAATTTCTCACCCAGAGATATTTGCGCACTCCGTTCATAAAGCAACTTATGTTCATGACTTCCGGGACCCCCTAATTTGCATGCTTTCCTTGATGAAGCGTTCCATTAATGCCTCTACTTTCTCATCATCTCTTCTCTTAAGATGTGTAATCTCATTGGGGTTTCAGATCGTCTTCTTGTATTCATGAAACTGCATCAGAAACTTCTTGCTTGAGTTCATCGTAACTGTCGATCCCGCTAGCCAGGAGACTGTCAAACCACAAGCGTGCCATGCCCGTTAACGTATGTACAAACATGTGGCATCACGTGGGCATTGACCGGCTCCATTGAACTTGTGAATTGGTCCTCCGGGTCTTTCGTGCCGTCATATTGTCCGAGGTTTGCCGGTAGCTTCAGCTTGTTGGGCATTGGGGCTTCAGCCATTTTTTTGTGCAGGTGAACTTGGACAAGTCAACGATCTCCTCGGGCGGGTATGGGGCTATGAGGTCTCATCCTTATACATGGGTGCTCAGGGGCGTGCCTGCGGGTTGAGTTGGCGAGGCTGCAACTGCTGGCTTGATGATAGTCAGCAGTTCGACTAGCAACACCTCCGTGTCAACTGGTGCCGCTTATGATGTCTTGGTATTTTCCTGAAATGGTGGGGTTTCTTCGTAGGTGAGGCGCGTGGGTACCTCATCCAGCTTTTCCCTTCTTTCCAACACTTCTAGTCCGGCCTGCGACCTATCCCGATGTGCTCACACGAACGCGGGAGTAATGGCCGACGCGACCGCTTCTATTGCCCCTCTCTTTCGATGATGTCTTCTATGACTGGATGCTCGTTGTTGATTCCTCCCCCTGCTAGATTGAGATAGGGGTGGGATCAGGATTATAAGCTTTTCGCGTGATATCTATAGGGGTTACCCCGCCTGGGGGCGGGGGAATATTATCGACGTTCGAGTCATTCATCTAGCTCACACTCGTGCTGCACCAATTTTTTTCGTCCCACGGTAGGTGCCAATGTTGAATCCTTCTCCTGTGGATATCTAACACTTACCAGAGATCTGGTAGGTGTAGAGTAACAACAAGGAGATTCTGGTGCGATCGCTCTAGTGAGATAGTGGTTGTGTGTGTTCAAGCTTTTCTCTCTCTTATTTATGAATGAATTAATACAACATAGAAAGTTCCATATACACATCAAATGGGTAGCCAACATAATCATTTCAGTGTCCTAGGACTAACTTCTTAACCAACGATTATTTAACTGTCTGCTGACTTTGACGGCGGGACCATCGGGTAAAGGGAGGTAGTCATGCCCACTTGCCTTTATGTCACATCAGCTGTTTTGTCATATGGATCTTCTAACTTTACGCAGCTCCACATGCTTGGTTTTTTATCCGTTTAAGCATTGGGTCGCCACGTCAGGTTCGGATGTGAACCGCGCTAAGTTAGGTCAGCCCCAAGCTTGAAATTTGAGGTAACTTCATTAGTTTACATTTTTTGTCTTCAGGTACCACGTAAAGCGTAGGCACTAGGGCAGAACCAAGCTTGAAATTTGAGGTAGTTTTGCAAGATCTTAAATGTCGGATTAGCTTTCTTCAACATCTTAATACTAATCTGTTTGACAAACGACAGCATTTATACCTTTATTTTTTATTTTGAAATCATATTATAATCGCTTGTCTGCATTTTTTCTTTGTAACAAAATGTATGAAATAATTTAACTATTTCCTACAAGACCTACATTCTTTAACTAGAGTTTTCATAGCAAATTTTATTATTTTTTTCATAACCAGGCTTTTAATGTCAAACTTCTTTTTCTTGATAATCAAATTTTTTTTTTTTTTTGAAACGGCCATTATATTAGAAAGAAAAACACTAGCAAGGAGCTAGCTACAAGCGACAATTACAAGCTAAAGAAAGAAAACATTCAACGGAAAAATTACAAAGAGAAAGAGATCCACTTTTCCCAACAAACGATCACCTTTTTTGCTCTATTTGAAACCCAAAGAAAGGACCACGATTTGATTTCTTGTAAGGTGAAATGGACCGAGGTCTCCAAATTCTCGAAATGAATCTTGTTTCTCGCTTTCCAGATGGACCAAATAGTTGTTTGGAAAATAGCATTGAGTATTTTCTTGGAGGATTCTTCTCGGCCGATTTGAAGATTTTTTAAATTATCCCATGAGACACTTCCTCTTGACATCGGAATTAGCTTCAACCATTGAAAAACAAGGCTCCAGATCCAATCCGCAAACTGACATTTGAAAAGGAGATGATCTACATCTTCATCTGATGACCCGCAAGTGGAACATAGCAAACTTTCTAAAATCACGCCCCTTTTTGAAAGATCAATTTTTGTCGGAATACGATTATTTTGTGCTCTCCAATTAAAGAAATTCACTTTTAACGGAACCCAATTATTCCAAACATGATGTGTGTTGTATCTCGATCTTGAATAATTTTGAACTTCCCATCTAAGAAAAGATGAGTGGAATTCACCTTTTGACTCTCCTTGCCACTGCCAAGTATTAGGAAAATCGCCTCCTTCAAAAGCTTCAACCAAATCGGAGCATCTTGATATTTGCGAGAACTCGGTTTCAAAGCATGGAGGGAATTCCCAGTCCCACGTTAACAGAACCGAGCCATCATTCTGAAACTTTACTCTATCCGTGAACTTGCACCATTTGTTCTTGTCCAACCTGTAAATGTTAGGAAATATCGACGAAAGAGGACGTTCGTGCGCCCAAGAATCGTGCCAAAAACTGATATTTTCTCCATTCCCGGATGTTAGTCTGAATTTGTTACGAAGAGAAATCGATTTTTGAAAAAAATAATTTTCAATACCCATGATCCCCGCCCATACCCCTTTGATTTTTTTATCGAAAGTAAGAAAAGAATGAGAATTGTACCGATTGTGGATCGCCGAGAGCACCTTCGCCCAAAGCCCGTCCGGTTCCGTTTTAAACCGCCACCACCACTTACCAAGTAGTGCCATATTAGCTTCTTCGAGGCTTATAATACCCAACCCACCGAAAGTTTTATTCGTTCTCATTCTTTCCCACGCCATCCATTTGATTTTTTTATTCTTCATTGTCCCACCCCATAGGAAATTTAACCTTAAGCTTTCAAGTTTTTTCAAGACTCCTTTGGGTGCTCTGAATAAAGAAAAAAAGTACAACGGAAGGGCCGAGAGAACCGCTTTGATAAGGATGATTCTTCCTCCGAATGAAAGGGATTTAGCTTTCCAATTTGAAAGCTTTGCATGGAAAGCGTCCACCACTTTTGACCAAGATGAGATTTTATTCATGTTTGCACCCACTGGTAAACCGAGGTATATGAAAGGAAACGTAGACTGCTTGCAACCGAGCTTATTTTCAAGTGAGTTGCAATCCTCTTGGTTTAGGTTGATGCCGAAAACTTGGGATTTTGAAAAATTTACCGAAAGACCCGATGCTAGATCAAAAATACATAGGAGCCTTTTAAGAGACATGATCGATGCTTCACACCATTCACCCATAAAAATAACATCATCGGCATAAAATAAGTTGGACAAGGTGGGACCTTGGTTCGGGAATTTGATGCCTTTGTATCTGTTCGACTCTTTCAAGCTTTCCATGTTCAAATGAAGCACTTCTAACACGATGACAAATAAGAACGGGGATAGAGGATCCCCCTGTCTAAGACCTTTTTCAGGTTGAAATTCGATTGTGGGGGCACCGTTAACAAGAATCGAAGTTCTGGACGAGAAGAGGCACGCTTTGATCCACCCACACCACTTAGGTGGAAAGCCCATTTGTTCCAAAACTGAAAGAAGAAAATTCCACGATACCGAATCGTACGCTTTCTTAAAGTCCACTTTGAATAGGAAAGCTTTCTTTTTGGACTTTTTCAACCAAGCCAAAGCTTCATTAAGAATTAACGGACCGTCTGTGATGTGTCGGCCTTCGATGAAGGCTGATTGCTCCTCGCTAACCACCGACTTGATTACTTTTTTCATTCTGTTTGCCAAGATTTTAGCAATGACCTTGTAAATAATACCAATCAAACTGATGGGTCTATAATCCGTAGGGCTTTGCGGATCTTTCTTCTTCGGAATTAGAACCAAAAAGGAGCTATTACATCCAAAACTGATTGCTTCATGAGCATGGAAATGGTTCAAAACTTGGATGAAGTCCGATTGGAAAAGATCCCAAAATTTTTTAATAAATTTGAATGTGAAACCATCCGGGCCCGGACTTTTTTCCGACCCACAATCCCAAACAGCTTCTTTTATTTCTTCTAACGAAAAACCATTGGTTAAACCCTCTGATTGGATCGAATTAATTCTCTTGATGTTTTGGATGACGCATTTCGGCCGGGACTTGATTTTTTCTTGAAACGCCTGTTTGAAGTGATCCAGAACATGAGCTTTAATCAGTTTGGGGGCCGTGATCCACACTTCGTTAATGATGAAACCGTTAATACGGTTATTTAGCGAGTGTGAATTGATCATGCCATGGAAAAATCTGGAATTCTCATCCCCTTCAACAGCCCACTTCATTCTTGATCTTTGTTTAAGGTCTTTGTTCTTTTCAAGATTTATAGCCTTTAATTTTCTCTTCAATTCCAAACGATCCCCCATTTCAGTTTCTGATAAAGCTTCAGAGGCCGCTTTTTCTTCAATTATGGCCAAACGATTTTTGCATTCCATTTCTTCGTCCGATATTTTTGCCCAGTGTGTATTTCTCCACTCCTTGCAAACCGCTTTGAACATTTTCAACTTAGCCGCCAATATTTGATCATGCGCTGGAGCCTTTTTTTCGAAGGCTGAATTTGCAAGAGAAATTTTTTCTATTAAGGATGGGTGATCGAGCCAAGAGTTTAGGAATCTAAACGGAATCGGCCCGAAATCATGTGTCGATGTTGAGAGGAGAATTGGAGCATGGTCGGGTAACCCTCTGGGGAGAATGAAACCGCTTGGTGTTGGCCACTTCTCGAGGAATTCCGGGGAGACTAGAAATCTGTCTAGTTTGCTCGCTTTGTCTCCCTTTGCCGAAAGGTATGTGAATTTACCCCCTCCCAAGTTTGGTTCGAGAAGACCGTTGTTTGAGATAAACTCGTTAAAATCGGAGGCTTGAGATGATGAGAAAGATGAATTCATCCTTTCTTCTTCGTTTCTTACCGCGTTAAAATCTCCACATAGGACCCAAATGATGTCTGAGGACGCAATGGTGTTAGAAATTCTAGACCATAATGCTTTTTTCTCCGCGTTAGATTGTGGAGCGTAGATATTGACGATTCCAATATTGATGTTTACACCCTTGATGAAGCCTACGCAGACGATGATATTTCTGTCCGAGACCTGGGACGTTAGCTCGAAGACATCTGTATCCCACAATGTTAGTAAACCCCCGGATCTGCCTATGGCATTTTCTGTCACCATACCGAAATCGCCTTTTCCCCACATTTTTCTAGTTGGTAGCCTTTCAGGTGATGTATAATGTGTTTCCTGGATGCAAATAAAATGAGTTACATGTTCTCTCTTTAACCTGTTGATCCAAACAGCCTTTTCAGGATCTCCCAACCCGTTAACATTGATTGAAAGGAAATTCATTTTGACTCTTTTGATAGTAAACCCATACCAATCACCATTTCAGTGATAGCATTTTCATGTCCGGCAAGGTCGTAGCCTAAATCTGACCCCAAATCAAGAGTTTGGTTCACCTCGTCTTCGTACCAGTTCTCGAACTCCTGATCATCCCCTTGGTGATCGTCCTCGTGGTGGGCCGAGTTGCCCTCTGGACGAACCGGAGACGTCGAGGAAGCTTGTTGCGGCTCGACGGATGAATTTTCCACAGATGCTAAACCCAATTCTTTTAAGATTTTTCTCTTGATCTTCGATTTTTTAGGAGCATCGTTTTTCTTTTTCAGAAGGTTTATCAATCTACACAGTTTCAGAGATTGAGGATGTGGGCAACGGTATGATTTTGACCGTTTTCTCAATTCTGAATGAACCGGAATCGAAACTGGGATGGATGTGGATGAATCGGTATGGTTAGAGGGGTGGTTAGAAGGTTGGTGTAGGATAGAGTTTGACAAGTTCAGATTATCAGAAACCGATAAGGACGGAGAAGGGTGAGGGTTTGCATGGCTGGATTTAGGGTTTGCATGGGGGGATGGGGGAGAGAGAATGGCTGAAGGTGAGGCTAAGGTTAGGTCATTTTCGGTGGAAGAGACAGAAAGGGAGTGGGGGGAGCTGAGAGGGCTAGGAGAGAGAAAAGTAGAGGGGTTTTTGGGGAATAGGACCGAGAATGGAGGGGTTGACTGCTCGAAACGGCTGTTGGAAAAAGAAATGGTTGGAGAGGTTAATGGTGTCGGCAGGTCAGCCGGAGAAGATGAAGAGGTGTTTCGGCCGGACTCGGGGGAGGGTTGAAGAGGGGTATCTGGGGGTGGTTTGTCTGTGTGGTGGATGTTAGTGGAGTGGGTGGTGGTATTGGGTGGCTGAGATGTGGGGGGTGGTGAATGGAGGTTCGCGGCTTGTTTCGACAACAGATGAATTCTATCCGGTGGTGGATTAGTCGGTTTAGGGTTGTAAGACAGGAACGGTGGTGACCAAACACAGTAAGATTCATTCACGTGGACTTTGAACATGTTAGAAACCTCGTGTTGGATGGTTATTACCTCTTCGATGTGCTGTGGGGAGTTGGTGATTATACCGATCTTTGCAACCGATTTGTCTCTATTTGACGCATCGATCTGCTGGCACCATATGACCTGACCCATTTCTTTTGCTATGTTGAACACCGTATCCTTTGTCCAGAGGTGGAGTGGAATGCCGTGTAACTCCAACCATGCAACTCTTTCGTACTTAACACTTTCTCCTTTCCAAAGTTGTATTTTTGAAAACCATTTTTCCCAAATATCTCTTCTGTCTATGAAGTTTTTTGCTATGGTAGTAGCCCCGAAGCAAAACAGCACGTTCAATCCCCCAAGATAGTGAATGTTGTGTATTGGAATTTTTAGATGTTCAGCAAAGACCTGTATTTCACATAGTGCTTGAAAACTAATCGCTCTCCCCCAAACGGCCATGTCGATCCATGCAGAGATAAGATCATTTGGCATTGCTTTTGCTTTCTTTTTTTGAGGTTCCGAATCATTAACAGCTTGGGCGAAAGTTTTGGAGGTGGAAGTGAATCTGGGGTTGATGCTGGGAAATGGGGTTTCCTTAGCTTTGAAAGGCTGTGTGAACTTTTGGCCGAAATCCCTTTCTGTGTTCTTGTAAACGAAAGGTTTCTTGTCCCGGTCGAATTTAGCCAGATTTATACCCAGAATGGCTTGTTTCCACCTTATCGATTTCATCCTTTGTTCTAAATCTGTTGGATTAGTAACATCTGCAAATCTAACAAAACCGAAGACGTATTTAATCGAGTTTTTACCTTTCCTTACCGTGAAGGCATCCATTAATCTTCCGAAAGGTTTGAATAACGCCCACATGTCTCTGTTTGATGTTTCCGCTGGTATGTTCGAGATGAAGAACGTGGTGAGGTTCGGTTTCCGGATGGGTGTTGCTGCTGAAGATCTCTTTCTGTTGCGAACTTCTGTCCATTCCCCTGTGTGATCCTGTTCTCCTTGCTGATGGCGTTACTGGTAGTGGTGACGATCTTGGCGGACGGTCGGACTTCGATGGCGGTGGCTGCCGGCGGCGATCCCGTCGTTTCCTCTCCTCATTCTTTTACTTTGTAATATAGAAACTTTCTAGAACTAAATATAAAAAAACGTGTCATTCTATTGTCACATTAATGATGACACTATAATACTATAGCATTCTTTTATAGAAATTGCTAAAATACCTTTAGATGAGTTAAATAATGCACATTAACTAAACAATTAATAATAATAATAATAATAATAATAATAATAATAATAATAATCAGTCTATTGATGGGAGTATTATCGTGTCATCATTGATCACGATAATACTCCAGCAGTTTGTTAGGATTTCAAAAAGTGCCAAAAGGGATCTAAATACTAATGTATTATTTTTTGTTATTGCCATTTTTATATTATTTTTATTGATCTTTTATTATTTTGGTTATTATTATATTATTGTTATTACTACTACTAGGTTTTATATTGTTCTAGCGGTATTGTAACGAATTGAACTTATACATGATGAACAATACTGCACCCGTATTTTTTTAATGATTTTCGATCGATTTACTTTTAGTTTTTTACAAAGAAAAAGTGTAAATCGAGTAAGGTAAAAATTTGGGTAAGAGGAAAGACTATTCACCTTGGTCGTGAGATTGAAAACCTAAAATCGCACGTCTTGTTTACCTCTGACCCTATTTTTCGCACCTTTTATATTTTTGTCTTATTTTTTTTGTTTTGTTTTTGTTTAAATGTCAAAAGTTAAGATATTTTTTGTCATTATTTTTTTTTCTGCTGCTACAATATCAATTTAGTCTATGAGTAATAAAGTAGCTATTTATTTTAACAATGAACGAATAAAGTTCGGCTATAATCAATGTAACCTAATAGCAAAAGCTGACTTCAAAACATCTGCGATCGCAGACAGCGCTGTGTAGCCCAGGCCCGCCAACACAAATTCCCGTAAAAAAACCCGTCGTCCGAAGACCGACTACAGTAAAACCCGGTCCACCTACAACATATTGCTACCGTCAGGACTTGAGTCACTTGACTGAGGTTTTGGACATTTTTACATTTTTTTTTATTATCGTAGGATTTCTACTTAGCATCATGGTTTTACGCCTACGTGTTACGCGGAAGGCTCATCCTAGTTATAAAATAAAATAAATGGCTTTCAAACAAAATCAAAACGCAACGAGTCAACCAGTCAACTAGTTGCAAAAATGGAAGAGGGGGCCAATCGGCCATGCGCCCATGCCCATAATGACTGTTTTTAATAAATTAAATATTAAAAATTTAATATTGTTTTTTTTATGGCTTATCAGTTTGTTAAGCGTCTGGTATAAAATCTCGAAGACGCAAGTTTGAATCTCCCTGAAATGGATCCCTTTCACTCAAAATGTGTTTGTTTTTCCTCGAGCAAGAATCGATCCTACATAGCATACAGACAAAAACTCCACATATTATGGATAAACCTTCTCACCTCTGTGTTGAACCACTGAACCAACATATCATTACCTAAAAACTTAATATTGTGGCATGTCATTTTCTCACGCACTCGTAGTCACACTCCATGTTACTTTAGATCCCATGTGTCAGCAACATGATTTATTTACAAAAGCCAATCGTCGAGTTTTTTTTTTTTTTTTTTTTTACACCGACAATTGTTGTTTAATCATTAATGCTCAAAAAACGGTAAATTTTGTAACAAGTTTGTTTCATCGTTTGGGTGTATAACTTTACGAGGTTATAATTGTTTTTTACATCGTTTGTCTCTCTTTTATTATTCACTGCCGTTTATCTCTTTTCCCTTTTTGTTTTCACGCTCGGACAAACCTTTCTTTTTCTTAACTTTTTATTTGCTCTTGTGAAACGCACGCCATTCCAACATCATGTACCAACTTACCATTCATGAGCTGTTGGTGTATGCCTTTCGACCCGAAAAACCGGTCTAGTTTTAACGAACCGAACACATATAAGAATCAGAAAACCAAAATGACAACCAGGACAAGCTTTTATTTCTTTCTACCGACTTTTCTGGGGTTGTTTATCGGCTGTCACTTAACCCCGAGACACAACTCACAAGGGTTCATAGTTCATCAATCTCAACTCTCCCAACATACCGCCCAGTACACACAAAACGTACCTAATTGAAACTCAATCGGGTCTATCTAAACCAAAGATAAAACACAAAGACAAGCTTTAATGTATCTTTATTTTTAAGATTTTAATTAATGTATTTTTTAATTAACTTAGATTATTTATCTTAATTATTCAATTTAAAAAATGATAAATGAATAACTACATAATTATCTAATAGTTAGTAAATAGATGATGCGACGGTCATGAATAATTATTTGGTTATTGTTATTTACTGAAAAAACGTAAAAGTTAGTGGTGTGATGATGTGGCAGTAATATGACACGTAATTTATGACATGACAGCAATAAGCAGCCGCATTATAAGTGGTCTGGCTACCAAATTTCAATCATCAAACTTTTTTTGTTTTAACAAAACTAAGCCTTTTTTTTACTTAAACACTAGTAAAATAGGGCTGTTTAAATAGTTCGAAACTCGCTCGAAGCTCGATCGGAAAAAGTTCGGAAAATGCCCGTTCAATTTTGGGTTCGATTAAAAACGAGTCGATCGGTTCGGTTCAGTTTGAAAACGAACCGAGCATGAGCATAGGTATGCTCGCTCGGAAAATGCCTGAGTCGATTTTTTACTCGAATTATTTTGAATATATACATAAATATGACATAATATTTAGTTGATTTTAGCCTGAAAGTTTAACCTAAATAACTAAAAACAACCCCAAATCCCGAAGTCCTCTTCTTTCGCTCTCATAATTCAATCAATCAAGTCTAGTGTGTCATCCAGCTTCAATTTGTAGAGCCAGATAGTTATAATGTTGGATCATAAGTTTTTATGTCTTAAAGCAGTCAAATTACATAGCAAAACATTTTCACCAATGACAACTTTGTGGTCAATGACGAGGAAAAATTATGACTGATGAAGCAATGAGCATATTGTAGAGAACGATTACGTGAGAGCAGGAAACGAACGGTAATAGGTGAGAGCAGAAGATGATGAGATGATAAGTAGCTATGCGTGTCGAAGACTTACGTTTAGCAGCTTTGCGTTTAAC
>JAOXOA010039710.1:0-10957 GCA_028566315.1 Rudbeckia hirta
CCTCGTGGAGATGGATATGATCGGGTGGTTCCACTCTGTGGTCCGTCAGTGATCCCAATTAGCCGTTCAAAAAAAAATCTTATGTGTTTGATGCGGTAATTTAACACACGTTTAGTTTTGGCTATTTACATACAAACAATACGCGCATAAAGTTTTATACGTGTATATGGTTTTTGTTGATTTCTATGTCAAACAGATTTGGTCTGTGGGTTTTTTTTCAATTCAAACCATACGCGCGTATAAGCTTATACGTCCCCCAAACTGTACATGCAAGTTTCCCCGCAAAAAGCTCTCCACGCCTAACCCTTGTTATACGCGAGTATAACCTTACACGAGCGTATAGAATTAAAAGTTGGAATCCATATAATTACACTCATTTGTGAACAGAGAACGCAACATTTCATTACTTCTCCTGTCATTGTTGGTGTTTTGCTGCTTCAAACGAATGGAGATACCCGCTATTTTGTTTTCAAGTAAGAAGACACCCATGAGGTCGTCTATCACCGACATCTTCAGTTTCAATGCCAAAAGCTTTCACGATTCTATTGATGGAAATAAAAAGTTGCTAGACTTGAACAAGGTAATACGTTTATTTTTTTAGTTGATACATGGAATCTAGTCTAACTGTTTCGTTGTTTTAGCCTTTTGTAGAACAAACCAACCCGGTGTACGTATACGAAGGCTACCATTTCATATGTGAAAAAAACCAACCCGGGGTACGTCTACAGAGGGCAGCCTTCATATGTGGAACAAACCAACACTGGGTACGTATACGTAGGGCGGTCTTCATCTGTGGAACCAACTAGGGGTGGCAATCGTGCGGGTTAACGGGCTACGGGTTGACAGGTTGAAATATGTAGCCCAACCCAACCCAAATTATAATTCATGTCAAGAACTTCAACCCTAACATGGACACGTATAATATCAGTTAACCCGACCCGTGTAACCATATTTCTACATAACTCTTCAGGTTTTAAAATTTCATTTAATTTTCAATAATTAAAAAAAATCATTTACCATTTTCATTTCACACTAATATAGAGTAAATCTATTAAATCCTCAGATGAGGAATAAATTTTAGTATGTCATATCAACTAATATAGAATGTATTATTTTTAAATGTCATAGTTGTTTTGGTCAAAAATTGGATCGATCCAACCTTGTCTCCAAATCGGTTTGTGTGATGAATATCTTGCTAAATAGGGAAAGTAGAATGCACAACCGAGAACAAAATGAGATTTCCACCATGGGTGACACCTCGAGGACTTACCCCAGAAGAATCTTCAGCTTAAAAAACCCCGAGTTGTGACAATTGTCGGCCACCTAGTTTATTGATTTGCAAAAATATGGTACAAGTCGGGAACTTTATCAAAGCTATTACAATGATTGCTAACAGAGTGTGAGTTTGAGTATATCGAGTGCAAAATGTGCCTAAAGCTATGATCAAACCCCACTTTTATACTTAGAGTAAGCTAACAAATATCCCGAAAAATCCACCACGTATCATTGTTAGCCTCCATGTATCCGTTGTTGCTTTGACCATGTTCAAGTTGAGAAACGAATGGTCCGACATTCCTTCCATGACTTGGTCTCTTGTTTAACCTGCAAGGAAAATCAAATAAACATAGGGAACAACCGTTAGTTTGTTATAAAAAAATTAGGATCCTTATCCATGCGAATAAAAGTTAGTAACATAAATATGCAAGGATCCTAAATATTGCTCTTAGGATATTCGGGTAAGGATACTGAAATGAGGTTTAAGAATCCTCCTTTAACAATTGCCCCCAAATTTTTGATATGCGGTCATGGATGACAGCTGTTCAAAACTTAAATGTTTACATTATCATAAATATCCTGCAGTTAGAGAGAGAAACAGATTAGTGATAGGACATGGTGAACTTCCCCATAATCACCATTATTGCTATTTATACGCCCCTATTTCTTAGGGTTTCTGCACTTGTTCAACCGTCAGCGATTTGAGGTAAAGTTCTCATCTTTATCATTTTCTTTCATTTTGCTCTATTCTCCATCCATGGCTACTCGGTCTGCACATTAATCACTACAAGCATAACCCCACAATAACGGGGAGAAACTTGTATCTGAGGGTCTTCTTGCAAGCCCTAGGGATGCAGTTTGTAACTCAGGGCCTTTAGCCATAACCTGGGTTTCTTTCCCTATTGTTCCTTTTCTGATTGGTTTCAGTTATTAATCTTGACAAGCCTATTCCTCCTCCTCCCCCCCGAAACTGCAGAAAGAGTCAAGGCCTTGTTAAAGCTTGACCCGATTGACAGGATCTTCCATTACAGGTTTCCCAACACCGAAGCCCAAAGTGAAGAGCAGTTCTCAACATCAACAATGTCGAGTAAGGATCCTTACATTTACATACCTGCATGTTAGTTGTATATACATTAAAGGATACTTGCTACTAATGCACGCCTTAATAAGTTAGCATCTTTTTTCTCCCTTGATGATATCGACAGTCGTGCTAGCCGAGTGGTGAAGAAGGAAAAGCAAGCAGACATCCCAGAGCCCAGAGC
This sequence comes from Rudbeckia hirta, assembly GCA_028566315.1. Lineage (NCBI taxonomy): Eukaryota > Viridiplantae > Streptophyta > Magnoliopsida > Asterales > Asteraceae > Rudbeckia > Rudbeckia hirta. Next base: position 2,538 of record JAOXOA010039710.1, read on the forward strand.
CATCAGAACTAGAGCCAAGAGTTCAACCTCTCACAAGAGAAAGGCTAGTGAACCTTCTGAATCTTCAACGTTCCTGGACATGGATCCATCTCAGGTGGAGAAAAAACTCCACGAGATAATTGGACTAGTAAGAATACCTAAGCTTGTAAGGATCCTTACATGCATACAAAGAGTATCTTGATAGTAATTCAGTTTTGTGTACAGGGCATGGAACAGATGAAGGCATACTATGCCACGGCCGCGGATGAGACTGAGAGGGGGCTCACTGAGGCTAAGAAAGCTGGTGTTGCCGAGAAGAAGGCGATGATGGATCAACTCAAGTCGTTGGAGGCCAAGCACCATTAATCTTGAGCAAATGAAGGAATCTGCTACCCTGACCGTGTTCGAGGCTGGGATCAAAATGGAAAGAAAGCAAACGATCCTTCCTTCGACCGATCCACTTGGGACATCGAGATTTAGGAAAAGTTGGTTGTCGAGATGATAGGTGAGGCTGATGAAGGTGACAAGGATCCAGGTAGCAGCGGCATGGCTAAATAGGGTGCAGAGTGGCAGGAGAGGGCATCGACTATGATGGTAACAAAGACAAGGCCTGAGCCGTGCATGTTTGTTGGTTTTTGTGGTTCTCTTTTGAGTGGGTGGTTGTAATCAAGAACAATAGTTACTACGATGGATGATCTAAGATAATGTTCCTGTAGAAACCGAATAGGATCGAATATTAACTCGTTTGAAACGGATCCGATGGAAGGGTGGAGCAAACACAAACATTAACGCAAATCTTGTCGGATGATTCATTGATAAAACTAAGAATTACATCATGAATCGAATGCCAAGGGGAGGTGAGACATCACCTCCCCAACATACACAAGTGTTGTAGCCTTACCTATAACATGTGAATCAACCACTATATATAGCCCCATGCTCAGTCGCTACTGTCCTTCACGACTAAAACACTATAGCACATGGAATATTACGACTCAACATGTGTCACCTACATACGACGACACAAACCAGTGTCGGTAACATGCTCACGACTAAGACATCTCAGTTGGAATAGTGGTGCGACACAAGTGCACACACACGTATAGCTGGGGGGAGGGGGGCGCCCGCCCCTTCCCACCCATGATTCTCCTACACATGGTGGGTATCAAATTTCAATACAATCATAACAAAATACAAGACAAACAACATATAAATAATAATCTAGTCTATTCTCCAAGTGACCTAAAAAAAAACCAACAGATTCCCCCTTAAACATTGCTTACAAATGTTGAAAGTCTTCGAGTACAGATTCAGTCAATCTGGTCTCGAACCAGAGATTCCCCTAAGACTGAAGTGTCAGAGCACGAAAGCGGATGATATGAACACGGTCTGGCTGGCTCAAAACTGATGACGCGTAACAAGACGGTCAGGCCTAAAATATCAATCTGATCCAAGAACCGGTCCATATCGAAATAGCCCATATGAAAAATAATGGCCCGAGTTGATCAATAGCTCGTTCTCAGCATTAATTTTCATCAACCCATCTGGAAGGTCTTGGCCCAACTGCTCATTTAAAAACATGTTAACAGCCCAAATGATAAGTCTTGTAGCCGGCCCAACATATATTAACCAAATAACCCAAAAGATCCATTGTGTGTCAAAATACCCATCAGCCCATGTCTTCAAATATCTTTGCTGGCCCTTGAGCTATTTAATTATATCGACAACAAGGCAGGGAACCGACTTTCTGAACGGCAAATTAGGATCATGACGGACCACTGAAGTATTATTGTGCCATCAGTTGAACAACCCGATCATATCCATTACCATGAGGCAATAATTAACTAAGCATGAATTCAAAAGAAAACCCAATAATATAGAAAAACCTCCTTATAGATTCTAACCGAAAACCCTATATTTCACATGCACGTGACTTTCATGTTCCCCATAACCTCTCACTCTTTCTCATCCAGTAATGTCATCGGCGATTTCTTACAATATCCGGTTTTACTTCATCATGACAAATCGGATAAGTCACCAGGAAAACCAATTGGATTCCTCGTCTTTATATCAAGGAGACTACCGGTCAATACCGGAAATCCTTCAAAAACCATCTCTCTCATCTAGATCTGGTACAATGTCACTAGAATCATCTTCCCCCTGAATATCACCGGTGACCATGTCTCTCAAAATAGTTTCCATCTTCTCCAAAGAACCACATCTGGTTGTACTTTCTCTCTCATCAAGAAATACACATCTTCAATATTGAAAGGTTAAAGCTTCTTAATGGCTTGTGTAAAGGCCAGTTATGAGATGCAACGCGAAGAACGAATATTGAAGATATGAGTGCACATCAGATCTGCTTGTTTCAGATCTGGAGGTGAAGAAGATGATGACATACGACTCACATGAGTCGGAAGGGCTGAGAGACGACCAAGATCTTAGTCGGTACGACTGAGAGTCAGTCGGACATGATAGTCCCGACTAAAATGGAACCAACGAAGAAGACGACTGATGTGAGTCGCCGAAGAACAGATGCGAGTGAAAAGGATATCGGACTGTTTGTGTCTCGACTGAAAAAAGCTCGTACAAACGACCGAAACCCCATAGTCGTAGATCCGAAGCGATAGAGACAAATGTTGGGCTGTTCAAGTCACGACTGAGAAGAACCATGAACAAGCGACTGATTCACGTGATTCGCTATGGGTTCGGAGCGGTAGAGATGAGAGATGGTACGACTCAGATCTGTGTCGTAGATCTGTGAGTCGTTTACACCGAACGACTGAGCTACAGTTATAGCGACATACACGACTCAGCACACTCCTTGTGGTTAGTATGAGTCGGTTATAGATATGAGGAGTCAATTCATTTATTTTCTTATATTTATTATTGTATTGCTTTCCCTATATATTTGTACCTGTGTATTCTTGTATATTGCATTGAGAGTATTCAAAGTCTCATGGTATCAAAGCCTTGAAGATCCCTCCCATTCCCTTCCCCTTTTTTTTTTCTTCTCTCCTTCATCTTCCATGGCATCCTCCACCACCGAAACTAGCCTTCTTCCCCACTCCCTCAATTCTCTTGCACCCCTCAAATTATCCTCTTCAAATTATTTGTTATGGAAAACTCAATTAGAACCATTGCTCTCTCTGCAGAATCTCAAAAACCATATTGATGGCTCCCTTAATCCACCACTTGAAACCATTGAAACTGAAGGAAAGTCAGCCCACAACCCCTTGTATGCTAGTTGGCTTGCTGATGATCGAAAGACAATGGTTCTTCTCAACGCAACCTTGTCGGAAGAAGCCCTTTCCGTTACCGTGGGCTTGACCTCTGCCCGACAGGTTTGGCTGGCACTCGAAACACAATTTGGTAACACCTCTCTCGACCGAATTCAGAATCTTAACGATCACCTTCGATCTCTTCGTCGTGGAACTTCATCGGTCGCTGATTTTGGCCGAGAATTTAAGTCTGTGTGTGACCAACTTGCATTTATTGGTGCTCCTGTTACCATTGAAAACCAATCTCATTGGTTTTTAAAGGGACTTGGGCCATCCTTTGAGTCTTTCTCAACCACCATACGCACTGTGCATCCATCAATCTCTTTAACCGATTTGATTCAAAAGGCTATTGGTCAAGAATCATTCTCTAAGTCCCTTCATGACACTCCAGTCTCTTCAATGGCCTTTAATGCCACTCAGTCTCGAACCGGCTCAGCCCGTGGTCATGGTGCCGGCTGTCATTACAGGTTTGAAAATCAGTCTCAGGGTCGTGGTAGACGCTTCGGTTATGGTGGTGGTCGTACTTATGGCCGCGGTGGTGGTCGTCGCCCACCGCACTGCCAATTGTGCCGCCAATCCGGTCATTATGCTTCATCTTGCCTGTCCTTGTCATCCTTTGCTGCGCAACCTAATCCCCCTGATCAACAAATCGCTAATGCCTTTTTGGCTCAGTGCAACCTTTCACCTACTAGACCGGATTGGTTCGTTGATTCCGGTGCTACAGACCACATGATTGGGTCTCCTCAGCATGTCCACCAACCTACAAATATGACAGGTACTCGCTCCGTGTTGTTTGGTAATGGCCAAAGCCTACCCGTATCACATGTTGGTCACTCCACCATCTCTCCAAACATTCGGTTGAATGACGTTTTAGTTGTACCAAATATTGCTCGTAACTTACTTTCCATTAGCAAATTAACTATGGATAACTCTGTTGACGTTGTTTTATCTTAAACATCCTTTGTTATACAGGACCGACAGACAAAGCAGGTGCTGGCCCAAGGCAAGTGTGAGGACGGTCTCTACGTCCTTCATCCAACATCTCATGCTTTTGTTGCTACTATGTCTAAGCCATTGGCTTCTTTTGAACTTTGGCATGCCCGTTTGGGCCATGCTCATTTTGACACTATTTCTGCTTTAAATAAAAATGGCTTATTATGTGTTTCATCTGTGTTGCCTAAACCTGAAATGTGTGTCTCGTGTCAAATGGCCAAAAGCTCAAGGTTACCTTTTGACCTTAGTGAATCTCGGGCTCTCCATCCGTTGGACTTAATACACTGTGACCTTTGGGGACCAGCACCAATTGTTGCCGTTGATGGTTTTCGGTACTATGTCATCTTCATTGATGACTTTTCGCGTTTTTGTTGGTTTTATCCGCTACGGCTGAAAACGGACTTTTACCACATCTTGGAGACATTTTTGACATTCGTTCAAACACAATTCTCCACAAAGGTTAAAACCTTTCAAAGTGACGGGGGTACGGAGTTCGTCAATCATCGGGTACGAACCATTTTTGAGCAAAATGGAACTTTTCATCGTCTGTCGTGTCCATACACACCTCAACAAAACGGTCGTGTAGAACGTAAGCATAGGCATATTGTTGAAACGGGGTTGGCAATGATGTCCAATGCACAAATTCCCACTCCCTACTGGGTTGATGCCTTTGCCTCCGCAGTTCACATTATTAACCGCTTGCCCACACCTCTTTGTGACAACACATCACCCTATCAAGTCTTATTTTCTAAAACTCCAACCTATCGTACCCTTAGGGCTTTTGGGTGTCGTGTTTTTCCTTGTCTTCGGGATTATGCCGAACACAAATCGGCTCCACGTAGCCTACCGTGCATTTTTACTGGCTACAGTTCGGTTCATAAAGGATACAAGTGTTTGGACCCATACACCTCTCGTGTGTACATCACACGTCACGCCAGATTCGACGAGGGATGTTTTCCATTTCGAGATCATACTACTGCTCGTCCAATCACTCAGTTGGAACTCTCCTCTTTTCTAGATGATTCACCACCGTCATCTACACCCTTTCCTGCCCCAAGCCGATTATCACCTTCATGTCAAGTCTCCACTTCTCAGCCCTCTGTCACTCAACTCCTCACCTCAAAATTAACCGCTGAAGCTCCAAGCATTATCCTTCCAGAACCTATACGTACTCCGACACCACCAAGCAGTCCTTCATCCTCTGCTCCTTCCTCACCTGCTAGTCCTCCATCGTCACAGACTATTCCCTCACCTCCTCCTCCCCCCTTGCCTTCTCACCCGATGATCACTCGGGCGAAGGCCGGGATATTTAAACCTCGCCACCTTGCAAACTTCTCTGCGCTATCATCTGACCCACTTCATCTTGCCCTTAATGCCTCGTCTGATCCAAAATCCCATAACTCTGCCCTAAAGGATCCCAAGTGGGTTGATGCCATGCGGACTGAATTACTCGCCTTGCATAAAAATTGTACATGGTCTTTAGTCCTGCGACCATCTAACCGTCACGTGGTTGGTTCCAAGTGGTTATTTAGATTTCACTCTGACGGTACCATTGAACGTCACAAAGCACGACTCGTTGCCCAAGGATATGCTCAATACCCGGGACTTGACTACTCTCACACGTTCAGTCCAGTAGTGAAGGCTTCAACCATTCGTATTATGTTAACGGTAGCGGTTTTAAATGGTTGGCGTTTGCACCAGTTAGATGTCAATAATGCATTCTTACATGGTCATTTGAATGAATGTGTCTATATGGAACAACCACCTGGGTTTGTTAACCCCCGGTTCCCGGATCATGTGTGTAAACTAAACAAAGCGTTATATGGTCTAAAACAGGCACCCAGGGCATGGTTTCATCGGCTTAGTGACTTTTTGATTCGATATGGCTTTCGTTGCTCTCGCTCGGATACATCACTATTTATATATCACCATGGTGATTGTGTCATGTACATGCTTGTGTATGTCGATGACTTGATTTTGACAGGTAATCAGGATGCTCAAGTTCAAAGTTTCATCCGTGATCTACACAAACAGTTTGCCATTAAAGACTTAGGGGGTCTTAATTAACTATTTTTTGGGCCTTGAAATTGGATATTTAAATGATGGGTTGTTTCTTCACCAGACCCGCTATGCCACTGAAATACTTGAAAGAGCCCGCATGCTGGATGCAAAACCGGCACCGACCCCGTTATCTACTAATGTCTCCTTCACGTCGGTAGGTGATCCCTTTGACAACCCAACTCACTACCGATCATTGGTTGGGGCGCTTCAATACCTGACAATCACACGTCCGGACATATCTTATGCCGTGAATCAAGTAAGCCAATACCTTCATGCGCCGACTGTTGATCACTTCAGGGAAGTTAAACGTATATTAAGATACATAAAGGGCACGGTTACGTATGGTCTTTCGTTTACTAAGCCGACATCATCCGATCTTGTTGGTTTTTCGGATGCTGACTGGGCTCGGTGCCTAGAAACTAGACGCTCCACTTTTGGCTATTCTGTTTTTTTGGGTGGTAACTTAATCTCTTGGAGTGCTAAGAAACAAGCTACCGTATCGCGCTCAAGTTGTGAATCGGAATATCGTGCCATGGCAAACACTGCAGCTGAACTTGTTTGGGTTACTCAGTTGCTAAGTGAGCTCGGTACCTTACCGACCGTAAGGCCGACACTTTTGTGTGATAATCAAAGTGCCATCTTTCTCACTCAAAATCCGATTGCTCACAAACGAGTCAAACACCTGGAGCTTGACTATCACTTTATCAGGGAGTTGGTTGCCTCGGGAAAGCTTCACACTCGTTTCATACCTTCCAAGCTTCAGGTGGCCGACATTTTCACCAAAAGTCTTCCTCGTCCGTTGTTTGAAACCTTTCGTACTCGGCTTCGGGTTGGTCCGCCACCGTTCCGCTTGAGGGGGGATATGAGTCGGTTATAGATATGAGGAGTCAATTCATTTATTTTCTTATATTTATTATTGTATTGCTTTCCCTATATATTTGTACCTGTGTATTCTTGTATATTGCATTGAGAGTATTCAAAGTCTCATGGTATCAAAGCCTTGAAGATCCCTCCCATTCCCTTCCCCTTTTTTTTTTCTTCTCTCCTTCATCTTCCATGGCATCCTCCACCACCGAAACTAGCCTTCTTCCCCACTCCCTCAATTCTCTTGCACCCCTCAAATTATCCTCTTCAAATTATTTGTTATGGAAAACTCAATTAGAACCATTGCTCTCTCTGCAGAATCTCAAAAACCATATTGATGGCTCCCTTAATCCACCACTTGAAACCATTGAAACTGAAGGAAAGTCAGCCCACAACCCCTTGTATGATAGTTGGCTTGTTGATGATCGAAAGACAATGGTTCTTCTCAACGCAACCTTGTCAGAAGAAGCCCTTTCCGTTACCGTCGGCTTAACCTCTGCCCGACAGGTTTGGCTTGCACTTGAAACTCAATTTGGTAACACCTCTCTTGACCGAATTCAGAATCTTAACGATCACCTTCGATCTCTTCGTTGTGGAACTTCATCGGTCGCTGATTTTGGCCGAGAATTTAAGTCTGTGTGTGACCAGCTTGCATCTATTGGTGCTCATGTTACCATTGAAAACCAAACTCATTGGTTTTTGAAGGGACTTGGGACATCCTTTGAGGCTTTCTCAACCACCATACGCACTGTGCATCTAGCAATCTCTCTAACTGACATGATCCAGAAGGCTATTGGTCAAGAATCATTCTCTAAGTCCCTTCATGACACTCCAGCCTCTTCAGTGGCCTTTAATGCCACTCAGTCTCGAACCGGATCAGCCCGTGGTCGTGGTGCCGGCCGTCATTACAGGTTTGAAAATCAGTTTCAGGGTCGTGGTGGACGCTTCAGTTATGGTGGTGGTCGTACTTATGGCCGTGGTGGGGGCGTCGCCCCCCGTACTGCCAATTGTGCCGCCAATCCGGTCATTATGCCTCATCTTGCCCGTCCTTGTCATCCTTTGCAACGCAAGCTAACCCCCCTAATGAGCAAATGACTAATGCCTTTTTGGCTCAGTGTAACCTTTCACCTACTAGACCGGATTGGTTCGTTGATTCTGGTGCTACAGACCACATGATTGGGTCTCCTCAGCATGTCCACCAACCTACAAATATGACATGTACTCGCTCAGTGTTGTTTGGTA
>JAOXOA010041710.1:0-10951 GCA_028566315.1 Rudbeckia hirta
GCTCTGATATTAACAAATAAATGTGGACCTACAACTGGGTAGCGAGCGATTTACGAGGATGAACCTGGAACTAACCGAGTGTTCACGGTGATGGTGAACGTTGTCTCCCTCCTCCGATACGTCTTTCCTCTGTAAACAACGTCATAGATAGGCTTGGATTTTGTACGTCCTGGTGAAGACGATGACAGAAGCTAGATAAGGGATTGGTTTCTACAAATTGGGCCGCGTAGTAGACTGGACGATTCGGTTGGATGGGTTAAAGTCAAGTGGGCCAACTGAATATTTTATAAATCGTGGTGGGTGGGCTTGGTAGCCGAGCCATTTCAACTTTAGTGGAAGCACACGTCAAATTCTGGTTTGTTGTTTATCTATCAAATTGGCTAATTTGATTGAACAAACTATAACTATGTTAACTTTATGAAAAAAAGAAACATTGAAACTAAGGCTTATGAGCCATAAGGCTTAAGTTCGAGCCAGGTTCCCAGCCGAGTTTTTCTTTAAGGTGATATGGGTGAACTATCTAGTGATGTGGGTTAAGACTTGTTAATGTGATATGGATTAAGATTTTATTATGATATGGTGTAAGACTCTTACGAGTCACTGACTTGAACTAAATATACTTGATTTGATTATACTATTATCACGTATGTTAGTAAGAACGTTTGCTTTATTGATTTTAGTTAATTAAATTTGTAGATATATACTCGTTAAGACTTGTGAATATATGTATAATACATATATTTTTAGTCTTCTAAATTTATATAAGACTTGTAAATATATTATGGTGAAAACTTGTAAATATCACTTAGGTCCCCAATGGCATCTAAGTGGTGAGATAAGGCTCGTGCACTACGAGTCTTAGGTTCAAACCTCATAAGGGGGTTTTCCCCACCGTACCGGGTTTCCTCCTAAATTAGATATGATCCGGTGGTATCGATAGCGTTCAGTGATCCGTCAGTGATTCTAAATTTGCCATAAAACAAAAAACCTCCAAATTATATGATAATAACAATATTATTGATCATACTTATTGAATAAAATTTAGATTTATTTAATTGGAATTGAATTTGGAATTTAATAACAAGTAAAATTAATTTTTAGTTTTTATTATAACATATAAATTACCATTAGTTAATTCTTGATTTAATACTCGTAGTTGGAATATTTATATTTACACTTATACTTAATGCCATGAAGTGAATGAACGTTTCGTCACGCACCGTTGTATTCTGCCTTTGGTCGGGGTGTGATAACAGGTCTAGTGCGGTTCGAAAGTCCAAAGCCATTGAACCCTAGCAAGTCGAGAGAGAAAACTAAGTATTGTAAGGACAACAAGGATGTGGGGCATGAAACAGATGATTGTTATCACTTACAAAGGAAAATAGACATGGCAATACAGTCGGGTAAGTTATCACAATTGTTAAAAGAAATCCGCAAAGGTGCGCAGTCCGCTCTAAAGACAATGAAAGAGGTAAACGGGTTGGACATTATAAGGGCCGTAGGGTCCTCCGGTACGCGTCCTCCGAAGAGAAATGCACCAAAACTTGAGTCATGGATGACGCAACCGCTTGTTTTCCCACTAATTGTACCAGGTGTGTAATTCCCAGATGGCGTCGTCATTACGCGTTAGTGGGCGATTACAAAGTAAGTAGAATTATGTTGGATACAGGGGCACATGCGGATGTTATATATGAAAGTCTATTCCGACGTCTAGACAATGAAGAAAAACAGAAGCTTGTTCCATGTGACTTGTGTTTGCAGAGTTTTACTGATGTGTCAAATACGCCGCTGGGAAAGTTGCGCATGCTTGTAATTCTAAGGGATGGGGTGTACGAGATCACTATGGACATGGAATGGTATGTTGTTCGAGCTGAAAACCATCACAATATGATCATTGGAAGACCAACTCAAGCACATCTTGGAATTTTAGTTTCCCCACCGCGCGCAACAATCTTCTTTAATACCCCAAAGGGTCAAGTTGTGATTCATTCAGGTGAAACTCCTATAATGGCAAACGACCAACTCATGCGAGAAATTCCTGCACCATTTAGAAAATGCAAAGAGAAAGTGGAAACTATAAGAGACAAAGTAATGGTAAACCCAAGGTTCCCGGATCAACTTATTACGATTATAACATCACTCACCCCCTTGACTGAAGAACGATTAAGAAAGGTGTTGAGAAACAACATGACATTTCCGCACAGGAGCCTACTGATATGACAGGGGTCCCGAGGGATGTTGCGGAATGTAATTGCGAACGTATAGACAGGTTGAGCCAATGGCCTAAAAACGAAGGAGAATGGCCCCAAAAAGGAGTAAAGCAGTGGTAGAGCAAGTGAGAGAGTTAGAGAAGGCAGGAATAGTATGCGAGGTCAAGTATCAAACCTGGATAGCTAACCCTGTAATGGTAAAAAAGAGTAATGCACAGTGCCGAATGTGTATAGACTTCATTATATTAATAGCACGTGTCCCGAAGACGCATACCCTCTTCTCGACATAGATGAGAAAACTGATGTGGTTGCGAGTTTTAAGTTCAAATGTTTTTTGGATGCTTACAAAGGGTACCACCAGATCTTAATGGCAAGAGGGGATGAAGACAAAATTGCATTCTACATAGATGCGGGCATCTATTGCTTTACCGAAATGCCATTCGGTTTGATGAATGCTGAAGCCACATGTCAAAGAATGATGGATACCATTTTTGGTCAGCAGATTGGACGGAATGTTGAGGTATACGTTGACGATTTGGTAATTAAGACCCAAGAAGAAGACCAATTGATTTTGGATATAATAGAAACTTTTGACACATTGCGGAAGTTTAACATGAAGTTAAATCATGCGAAATGCGCATTTGGGGTGGAAGAAGGAAAGTTTTTGGGGGTCGCAATAGTGAAAAATGGGTTCAAGCAAATCCGTATAAGGTCGCGTCTATCCAAGAGATGAGATCCCTGCAAACTGTAAAGGATATACATAGGCTGAATGGGTGCTTAGAATCCATAAACTACTTCCTGGCATAGAACGCATAACTATCTGCTCCTTTTGTAAGTACATTGAAGAATTGTCTGGCAAAAGGTAACTTCAGGTGGACCAGTGAAGCGGAAGAAGCTTTCCAACAATTGGAAAAAAAAGATTAAGCTCCGTACCAACAATGACAAGCCCACTCCGTAGAGAGGTCTTGAAACTTTATATTGCCGCTGCGGATGCGGCAGTAAGTGCACTTCTTCTTGTAGAAAGAAAAGAAGTGATTACCGGTGTTCTATTTAAGCCGAGTGTCAACACCCCCGGAAACCATTGTCTTTGTTGATCGGGTGTTACAACCTTTGGTTGTGGTAGTATAGTTCTTGCATGTTCAGTGGTAGGTGGGGATGGTCGTCATTGCCGGTGGCCTACTGGCTACCCGTAGCGGTGGCGACCTTTTTGAGAGAACCCTGATTTCTGGCCACCGTTTTCGCGAAGGTTGCCCCTGGCCTTAGAATACATGCTGGTTACAGCGGTTTTGGTGTAAGCGTTGTTACAATTGTTGCATGTCTCCTTTTAAGTTGGAGATGGCTGTCATCGCCGGCGACTTCATGTTTGTCCGTTGTGGCGACATCTTTCTCGAGAAAGTTATTAATTCTGGCCACCGTTGCGGCGTTCGTTTCCGGTGGCTTTATGGCGATAGCGGCGGTGCATCTTCTTTGTTGGCGGTCGTTTACACCTGTTTATGGTGACGGTGTACTTTTAGGCACTGACTAGCTATTGTAGCTAATTGTATCACTATGCTAGCACAGATTACAAGTCTCTGAAGCATGTTGTTGGTTTCTTGACAGAATATTTGATTCCGGCAATCGTGGCAGCGCTGGTTGTCAACTTTCTGGTGGACTCGGATAGACGATGTCCTTTGTGTGTTTATTGGTTTGGCATCGATGATGATTGAAGAGTACTAAGTGTACTCCTTCGATTATGGAAGATTTCTACCGAAGAATTCTGACTACAAGTGATGATATCACAGAAAGGACATAGAACTGAAAGTATGAATGTGCTTTATTCATCTTTTGTGTAATTACAAAAAATGTGGTAAGAGATGTATTTATATCCCCTTTACATATATGCATATTCATATACCATACATCTTATGAGAGTAGGATAAATGGGTGGTTACTATGTGAATAGGTGTACGCTCTGGATCAATTGCTCTTATTCATGAAACCGCCTTCTGAGTAGCCAGGACTATCCTTGCTGTGTGCTTGGGAACGAACCGATGCCATTTGCAGAGGTGGGGACCGTCAAATCCTAACATACTATTTTCCAGTAAACATGAGTGATTCTAGAAGGTTTGATATGACATAATATCATGTGCACGTGATTCATCGTCCCCAAATCTTTTTCGGCAACCCTTTTTAAGATTTCTTGTAAGCTGTTTAAGCCATAACTCTTTGCACTCATCCTTTTGGGACTGCAGAGAGGATGGTGCGACTTTAAGTCCTCCCCGGTTGGAGTGTCTGAACACCAGAAACGATGGTCTAACTGGAACCTTTCCTTTTTTATGTTGAAGCTTATTGATGTCCAATTATACAACGTCGTCATGTAGTCATGATAACCTACACTCTACAGGGATGGTAACACCTTCTGTAGATCTTTTTCGTGTAGCCAGAACGGGACAGTTTGAAGTGGATAAGATTACCAATTTGCCCTTTTGTCATCATGTCTTTCTCTCTCTGCCTCTTGGCAGTTCCTTATTGGACCTCCCTTTCACTTTGAATCTCCTTCTCTTTCTTTATCCCTATAAATAAATACTCAGGAGCGTCTTTCAGACGTCTTCAAACAAACCTGACGGTTTCTTCTTTCCTACATCCATATTCGTCTTTTCACTTTCTTTTTTAAGAGAAACTTCTGATTTATTGAAACCTCATAATGGGGGATACAGACGGTGCTTCCCCTCTCTATAGCCTGGGATGAGGACGAGTTTAAGAGACTTAATCACTCATATAATATTCCGGAAGAGGCTGAACCTACCTTTCCTCTGGCGAACTCGACGATGGACTATCATCCGGCCGGTATGAATACGATATAAGCTCACTCTGTTGTACTTGGGAATTTGTGTCTCCCTTTTACATGCTTTTTTGTCGAGTTGCTGGAATACTACGAGATTTATGCCACCTGCCTTCATCCATTGGCTACCACTAGGATCTAGCATTTTGAATATTGTTGTTTGTCTCTTCGTCGCCTTCCGACTCCATATTCGTTTAACAAGTTCTACCAGGTCATTCCCTTTGAAGGCTGGTACTCCTTGGCAAGGAGAAACAAACCCCCAACTTAAATTATTGAATTCCTATCTGGTCTGTGGAACTGGAAGAGAGATTTCTTTACGTTACTGATCGAGTTATTCCGGCAACTCTGTCTCCTACGTGCAAAGCGCTATTGCAGAGAGTAGTAGATTATCAAGTCATTCCTGAAGCAACCCTTGTGTGGGTTGGGATGAGTCGGAAGTGGTCTCACCCTCACCATGAGAAATTGTTTATTGATCTTGTGACCAAAGAAGGTATGGCCTCTGGGCCCTTTTTTCTAATCTTGGCTTTAATACGTACCTTTGCCACATATGTTTATTCTTTAATTTTTGACGCAGCCATGACTTTGCATGACATCTTATTCTCCTTTGCGGATAAGAATCCGATTGTTACCCAACTGGAACTGAGTAAGAATGGACAGCCGATGCATGTCCGGTATTACCACAACTTTTACCATATTTCCCCTCAGACTTCGGAAGGTACTTTAGTTTCTGTTGTCCCTTTTGACTCTTTCCTCATTTCATGGGGATGCGCAATTATCTGTGCGTGGGTTGTATACCGGTTCTTGTCAGGTGTCCCTAAAATACATATCCCGTTTCCTCCTCTGGTGCTACCAGAATCTCAGTCCCCTCTGTGGGGACAAGTCCAAGAAACCGTTGAAGTTTTTGAAGCTGAGCCTTCCATCCCTTGGTCAATTTCCAATCCAAGCAACGCCAATGGGAAAAATAATGGGACATCTGGACCTGCCAAAAGGAAGGGAGTCCAAGAGCCTATAGTCCTGAAAGTTCGCACTAAGAAGCCTGTCACTAAGGAGATTTCAACAGCAGCTACCGGAGCTTCTGGAAACCCAGCCCCGGCCAAGCCTATACCTCTTCCTGGATTCAAATACAAGGAGACTGTTGGAGGTATTCTATCCCTGAAGCATCGCCACACCAATTTAAGTGGTGCCTACACGAAGTTGAGAAGCCAATCAAACCCTGAGCCTAATCCTCGTAAGTTTTTATTCTTTTCTACTTATAGTTATTTTCCTTTGGTGGTTTGTCCTTTTCTGAGCGTTGCCCTTGTTTTCCACCTATTCAGAGTTTCAAGCTATCTAGTCTTCAAGTCCCCACACTAGGGAGAGGGGTGGTGCAGAAGTTTCAGGTGTTGTGGAGGATGCTAACCCATCTGCAATACTTGTGTCTCCTGCCATCCAACTGTCTTCCTAGAAAGAGGACACCATGGTACCCAAGAGAGCAACTATTTTCACCTTTACTGCCTCTACTACTGTTGCTGACAAGCCTATTGAAACTTCAGAGAAAAACTTGGAGACTCTTCAGATTTCAATGTTGCATTCTGTTGTTACTCTCCGCACGACTGGGGTGGGGACTCTGATTCTCAGGAACCTTCGGGATCTATGGGGTTCCATACCCCTAGGTATCCAAAAGAATCCATACTTAATGTCTTCCGTCCACAATTCTAAGTTAAAGAGAATGTGGCTTAGCTTCCCAATCATCTAGATATGTGTAGGGGTCTTCTAAGGAACCTATTCCCACCTGCTATGGTGGATACTTTGGTTGATAAAGCACATAATGAGATGTCTGATGGTATTGTGAGCACTGCTGTGGGCTTGACGGGCTATGTGGCCCATGTTTTCTTTTAGTGGGCCACCTGGGAGGAAAAAGTGGACCATGCCTGGCAGAATATTGTAGACTGTGAGCAAAACATCGCTGAAAACCGTGCATTAATGGACAAGGTTCATACCCTTAAGGTTGAACTTGGAAAGGAGCGGTTTGCCACTTTGCAAGCCCGAGAAGATGTCGTTGCTATTGAGCGCAAGCAAGAGGCCATTATCAAGACCCAAGATGCAAACTGTGAGAGTCTGAAGAAATATCTTGCAGAGACCACCTTACTTGCAACTCGTGACGCCGAGATAATGGTCCTTAATCATGAGGTTAATGATGTCGAGCATGCCCACATTGGGGGAATCCTGCCAGCATGAGGCTGCAGAGGTCTCTATCAAATCAGCGAACGGGAATTCAGAGTGGATATTGAAGCATGGGATCACTTAGTGTGTTGATGCGGTGCTTGAAAGCGAAGAGTTCACCTATGTTGTTGCTAGGGTGAACTTTACATCCGAACAAGCTGGTTTTCATGACGGTCTAATTGCGGGCTATAAGGCAGCTTCAGAGGGGGTTGTCATTGAAAATATTGATGGTTTTGATTTGGGTGCCAGCGAGAAGGCGGATAAGGCACAAAAGATCGTTGACAACGAGACATTCCCTATTGTTGATTTTTTGAAGGCATGTGATACTATAACTGAATTGTACCGTTTGATTACATGTAATTCTGATGAAGAGGATGTCGGAGACACCACATCAAAGGCCTCTGATGCGGGAGAGACCTCCTGGTTTTCTCATGAAGCTTTATAAATGTTGTTAGATTTGGAAACTCGTAATCTTTTTGTAGCTATTTTGTATGTTTATGGTTTGGTATCAAATCTAATGGGATGTTTCGTTTGTAGTTACCTCTATACTCTTTTTACAACCTTTTGTTTGTGAGAAGAGTCTTCTTGTTTGGCGACTTTCCAGTCGTATACATGTTTTTGTGATGACTTTTGACTGCCGGTGTGTGTTCCGGGCTTATGTCTGCTTTCATAAAAAATTTTGATTGCTGTGGGTGTTTCGATCTTATGTCTTTATTTGTTGGATCGCCTGTATACTTTTCTGGGCTACATCATGCTTCTTTGCACTGTCGGTATACTTTCCATACTTACGCAACTTATTTTTTGTATATGGACTTTAAATACCTTTCATTACCCAACACCTTGGGTTTTTCTATAATGTTCCCTGCCTGCATATATTTGCCTTTATGTTGTAACCCTCACTCCTTGGCCACATAGTCCAAAGAATAAGGAAGGATAGGTTGGCCACCCCATACCTTGTTGCTGCTGCACGGCATACAAATGCATGCAGTACTGCGGGATGCTTGATGTGGCGATTTTTTTTAAAGGAAAGGGACTATTTTATTCAAACTGCAATGTTTTTATAAGGCTTTGGCATTTACATATAACATCTCCTTATTTGTTCCACATTCCATGTGCGGGGGACGAGTGAACCGTCCAATCATGTGAGCTT
This sequence comes from Rudbeckia hirta, assembly GCA_028566315.1. Taxonomy (NCBI): domain Eukaryota; kingdom Viridiplantae; phylum Streptophyta; class Magnoliopsida; order Asterales; family Asteraceae; genus Rudbeckia; species Rudbeckia hirta. Next base: position 8,384 of record JAOXOA010041710.1, read on the forward strand.
GTAAGCACCCTTTCCAAGGACCTGCTTTACTTGGTAAGGTCCTTCCCAACGTTTTCCCAATTTCCCCTGCAGGGTGGCTCTACTTGCTTCGTTGAGTCGAAGAACATAGTACCTAATCTTGAATTCTACTTTCTTGACTATGGTATTGTAGTACTTTTCCAGTTTTTCTTTATAGCAAGCATTTTTAATCGCTACCATCTCTAGCCTCTCTTCTTGTAAGTCTAAGTTTAAGCGCAACTTCTTGTTATTAATTTCTTGGTCTACTTTGCTCATCCTCCTTGTTGGATTTCCCACTTCAGATGGTATGATAGCCTCTTGACTGTACGTTAGGCTGTATGGTGTTTCGTCCGTGCTTGTCTTGTGCATAGTGCGGCAGGCTCATAGAACATTTGGTAGCTCGTCTAACCATAACGGGCCTTCGCTTCCCAACCTTGTTTTGATACCTTCTTTGATTGTTTGGTTATATTTATCAACTTCACCATTAGCTTGCGGGTGCACAATTGATGCAAACAGCTGCTGAATTCCCAGCCTGCACACCATTGCTGAAGTTTGGAAACCAGAAACTGGGTTTCATTGTCACTTATTATCTTTATGGAAAGGCCAAAATGATATATCATATTCTCCTAATGAATTTCTTTACATTAAGTGTTCTGATGGTTGCAAGTTTGCTTCTACCCACTTGGTGAAATAGTTCACTGCTACTATAAGAATCTTGAGTCTCCTCGAGGCCTCCAGTAATTGGCCCACGATATCTATACTCCACTGTTGAAAAGGCCATGCGGCCGTTATTAGGACCAGCTCATTCTTCGGTTTATGGGTTGCGGGTGCGTGTAGTGACATTCTCTACACTTCTATAATTCTTGTCACGGCCATCTGATGCATGCCCGGATAGTAATACCCAATGTTTATCAATTTCGCACCAACAACCCTTGGGCCGGCATGAATACCGTAAATGCCTTCATGAACATCTCTTATCAAATACGACCGCTTATACAGCCTTCCTTCATTAATTAATCACATACCCTAGAGCTTTTTGCTTTACCTTCATGGCTTGGGCTCTAGATTAGGGTAAGTCCCCACTTTGTAAATATTATACATATACAATCGTTGTCATCAACGCTTCCCCTTCTACCCTTACCACACCGATTGTGTGCTCTTCAATTGACGGATTTTCTAACGTATGCACTCATACTTTATTTACCAAATGACTAAATTGCACATACGTGAGTTTGCTCAGCGCATCTGCCTTCTTGTTTTCACCTGTTGGTACATACACAACCTCACATTTTAACAACTGAGTTGTTAACTCCTTTACCTTTTTTAAATACTCGAACATGGAGCTGCCCTTTGCCTCGTATGAACCATTTATTTGGTTTGCAACTAGTTTGGAATCAACATGGGCTTTCAGTTTCCTTGCACCCATAGTTCTTGCGAGCCTTAGACCCATAAGTTAGGCTTCATATTCAGCCTCATTGTTTGTGTTCTTAAAACAGAACCGCAAGGCACAAGTTAAATCTACCCCTTCTGGACTTACTAGAATTAGTCGGCCCCCGAACCTTAGCTGTTTGCCAAGCCATCAATGTGAAGCGAGCACTCAGACAGTTCTTCCTACGCGTCCTTAATTTTTAAGTCGTTCAAGATTTCTTCCTCTGACTCCGAAGGGACTTTAGACACAAAATCTTCAAGAACTTGACCCTTTGTTGTGGTCCATGACTTATAAGTAATATCTGATGCACCCAACACAACTGCCGATTTTGCTAGCTTACCCGAAAGTTTTGGTTTTGACAACACATGGTTGAGCGGGTAATTGGTCAAGGCGTGCTTCAAAAAACCTCCGTAACCTCCTAGTCGCATTTACTAAAGCCAACGCTAGTTTTTCTAAGGTTGGGTACCTTGTTTCCAGAGGTGTTAGTACCCGGCTCACATAAAAGACCGGCAACTACACCCCCTTTCTTTCCACGAGAAGGACTACACTTATTGTTGCCCCCACAGCAGCAATATAAAGCTTCAAGATCTCTTCGGAGAGGGGGCTCATCATTATTGGAACAAAACTTAATATTTTGTTTATTGCTGGAAGGCTTCCTCTTCTTCATTGGTCAATTTGAAATTAGTTTTTTCCAAACAATTCTTCAACGTGCTTACGAAAGGAGCAAATAGCTCTGTGTTTCGTGCCAAGAAGCGATTTATGGCAGCTAAGCCTCCATTCAACGTATGTATATCCTTTAAGTGTGCATGGATCTCATTTCTCGGATTGTCGGGACCTTATCCAGATTAGCCTTGACCCCGTTTGTTACCATTGTGACTCCTAGGAATATCCTTCTACTCCAAATGCACACTTCGCAAGGTTCACCTTTATGTTAAACTTTCGCAATGTATTATATGTTTCTATTATATCTAAAATCATTTTGTCTTCTTCTTGGCTTTTGAGTACCAAGTCATCAACGTATACCTCGACATTTCGCCCAATGTGTTCATCAAAAACCTTGTCCGTCATCCTTTGGTATGTGGCTCTGGCATTCTTTAAACCAAATGGCATTTTGGCAAAGAAAAAAATGCTCACGTCTGTAT
>JAOXOA010042721.1:0-10944 GCA_028566315.1 Rudbeckia hirta
AGTTTGTGGATGGTAAGCGGTACTAAGATTTAGTTGAGTGCCCACTGCCTTTTGAAAACTTTGCCATAATTTAGAGGTAAATCAGCCACCTCGGTCAGTTATGATGGATACTAGAATACCGTGTAAGTATACGATTTTATCCACATATAACCTAGCCAATATATTCGTACCATGCATCTCTTTTATTGGCATAAAGTGTGTTAATTTAGTCAATCGATCGACTATCACCCAAATGGAATCATTCCTTTTCTAGTATTGGTAAGTTTCGTAATGACATCCATTCTTATTAAATCCTGTTTCCAGACATGAATGCTAAGTTGTTGAAGATAGCCCGACGGCTTTTGATGTTCAGTCTTAAGTTTTGAGAAGGTGAGGCATTTTAAACATATGTTGAAATAGATTTCTTCGTGCCTATCTACTAGTAGTATTTCTTTAGATCATAATATTTTTGCTACCGGGTTGTATGGAATATTTTACACGATGAGATTATTCAAGTATAAGATTTTGAGTCCTCCAGATATGGGAATCCAGATTCGTTTATCGAAACTCAATATTCCATCATTCCCTAGCGTTAGTTTATTTATCATACCACTGATAACTTCAGCTTGAAAGTTTTCTCTAAAAGGGCTTTCATTTGGGTGTTAAAAATTTGCTCAGCAATATCCATGCGTAAGTTAATTCTTTTTTCATGAACAAGAATTGGTTTATCTTTTTCTTTTCAGCATACTGCATCTGCCATCATATTGCCTTTACCAGGATAGTATGTTATTTCTAATACGAACCTCATTAGAAATTGGGAACCGGTCATCAATATCATGTAGGAGAGTGAAGAATCAAAAAGTGATCCTCCGGTGAGTGCGGTGGTCGGAGAGTAGGTTTTGGGCCGTGGAAGGTTGAGTGAGCGGCGGAGTGTGTGTGTAATGCAAAGTGTGAGCCGGTAAAGTGAATATCCTAATTAAAGGGGTGAGGGGGGTATTTATACCCTTCCCCTTACCATGGGGTGGACCCCGCACATACATCACATCATACATGTACATTTAGTATATTACATCATCATCATGAGTATCATACGTGGCCGCATGAGATTGGCTCATTGGAGCATGCACTTGGTGAGTTGCTGACGAGGAGATCCGTTCCAACAACCTGTCACTATCAGCCTGATAGTGACATGCGGTGGGGACCACAGGTCTCTAACGACCTCACGTGCCGGCGCACGTGGGTGTGTCTCCTGGACTATGCCGCGCCCACGAAGGTGAAATCTGCCTTTCCGCATGAGTCTTCCTCATGCCGCACTGCATGCTGAGCGTCTCAGGCTAATTTTCACTTCTGATAATACCCGCATGGCTGACCTGCGGGGAGGTCATGCGGTACGTCTTCAGAGAGATTGTCACTATGGAAGTCTAAAACTTTGTCTGTAGGAGGACGAGCCACTCTCTTATATTCTGTTCTTGGTTCACTTCCAATTCATTTCATGTCACTCTACAAAGCTCCAACGGGGATAATGAGAAAAATGGAGACTTTAAGGAAAAATTTCTTGTGGGGTTCTAATGGAGACCGCTCCAAAATGAGCTAGATCAAATGGCGCAATGTTATCGCACCCAAACAGTATGGTGGACTTCGCTTTGGTGTAGTAAGTGACATGAATCACAACCTACTTGCAAAATGGAGTTGGCGATACTCAACGGAACCGTCAAAACTTTGGAGAAAACTATAGACTTAATCCACTCTTCATCAAGAAACCCAAAGGCAATTCTGGTTAAAACAAGTTCAGCAAGCATATGGAAGAACATCATGTCCATTAATAATACCCTTAAAAATCAAGGAGTTCATCTACCCATGTTAAAAAAGGCCACTGTACATACGGGAACAAATATAAAATTCCGGCTTGATTTCTGGATAGGATCGGAACCGCTATACCTGTCTTTTCCAAACAACTACAAGCTGGCAAAAGACAAAGGGGTGATATGTTAGCCTCCAAAAAATCTCAAATAGAACCGGGCTGAATTGGTTATGAAACTGGAGGCGTCAACCAACATAACGGTGGAGGTACGTAAACGAATGGTCTAACTTTATAGATTTGCTTAATTTTGTTATTTTTTAGGGTACCCGGACTCTTGGAGATGGGATGGAAGTTCCAATGGAATATTTACAGTTAGCTCTGTGAGAAATATGCATGCCACATGCCGATATCATGGTCAAAACAGTAAAACAGAGTCGGAGTCATGGCTACCGACGAAAGTTAATATATTTCTTTTGCGCTTAGAACGTGACAAATTACCTTCGTGAACTAAACTTGCTAAACGTGGAATTCTGATGCGATCTTTGGAGTATCCTTTTTGTAATGGACCAGACGAAACGGTTGATCATTTATTCACTAATTGTTATGTGTCAATGGTGATTTGACTAAGGATTTTCTCAATGGTGCAACACTCCACCATTATTATCCTTTTCAACTAGAGACATCTTGGAGTACCATTCTATTGTAACAGTGGATGCAACAAAAGGAAGAATTATCAAAGTTGTAATTGGCACTACATGTTGGTTAATTTGGAAAGCAAGGAACAACACCATCTTCAATAATGTCCAAGTCTCTCCAAACATTATAATTCAACAAGCGAAGGAGATGAGTTATTTGTGGCTGAAGAACAGAGCTAAGCTGGAAATTGATAACACTAATGGATGTTTTCCCACTTTGTTTGGTCAGTCATGATAGGCATTAGTAATATAACTATGTAAATCTTGTATGCCACGGCTGGGTCAGTTGGAGTTTAGAGTCTACATAGCCCGGAACCTGTATGGGTCTACAGCGAAAACACCATGAAGTGAAAACTAGTGGTGCGACCTGCGTGTCATTGTGTATGGGGGTATTTTGCACGTCTTTGCCAGGTAATTGGCGTGAGTTTTTTCATCCACTTTGTAGTCCTTACAGTTAGGGGTCCAGGATGAGTTATAGATAGGCGTTTACTGTTGGGATTTTATGTGTACCTAGCAAAACACTTTTACAAAATTGATTCGACGATCGAATCGCGTAGCGGAATGTGTACACGAGGTCGGTTCGTAACCGATCCCACCAATGATCTCACTAACCCTATATAGCTAATCAGTGTAAAGTTTTGGTTGACACACTAATTCATAACACTTTGGTTCAACGAACGATCTCGCCGTGCATCCGTTTGACACCAAAACCGGCTTTCGGTTCAAACCTTAACTACGAATAAGAACGACTTACCTTAAAATGCCGATCTTCAATGTTGGTAGTTCACGACTTACTCGTCCAAGTAGGATTGATGTAGCTCGATAACACGAACACGAACGATCCACGAACGAACGGATCTCATTGGGAACACCACACGAACCACCGAGGATCAAACCCAAACCCATGCTAGGTTCGGCCGAATATATAAAGAGAGGAGAGAGCTTGGGCCGATTTTGCTAGTTAGTTTCATCAAGTGATTTTGTTTGATCCTAGGTTGTATTTATAACCTAGGACAAACCCAATCATATTAGGATTATATGTCCTAATAACTAATTAAATAAACTCTTTTATTTAATTAACCTTGATTTATCTATATAGTTAATTAATTAAATAACATCTTATTTAATTAATCTAGCTTTATCCTTTTAGGTAATTAATTAAATAACCTTTTTATGTAATTAGTTTAACTTTATCCATAAATCATATTATTTATCAATATAAATAATGTGGCAAGTAATTAACTTTTAACTAATTGTCAAATTCAACTCAAAGTTTAATTAAAACAATAAAACACATTTTATTTATTAATTAGTCATTCTTGTATTTTGTAATTAACTAATTAATTACCAAAATACCCCTCTAGTATAATCTCATCATTGTAACTCCTTACAATATATAGGACTAGAATGCCAATTGATACACAATTCGGATTTAATTAATTAAATCCGTTTACTTGTTCGTTGCCCAAAGATGTAACCATTCTGATGGTATCTCAACGGCAACATAATAATCTAATTGACAATTGGACACCTATTTTCAACAAATCCAACATCTCATTCAAATCCGTATTCATATTCGCATTAACCGACACTTTTTCCCGTATAAACATTCGAATCCTTCAACAGTGTTGAAAGGATAGAAAGGACGGTAGTGGAGAGGATGTCAGTGTGGAGAGGAGGGACGACAGAGGAGGAAGTTGGACGACGATGGATGCGTGGTGAAGAAGGCAGCTGGTCAGAAGTGGTATATTAGCAAGAGGGAGATAAGTGATGCGAATAGAATGGCGAAAACTGGGCTCCTGAATATTTGATTTAGGGTTTCAACCCTAAAGGTGCGACTTGTCACCACAATAGTCTCTCTTTGTCATCAAATTATTTTATTACCCCTCTTGTATAAAAGAAAAGTCAAAAAAAAAAAAAACAATTACTTCCTATAACAGCGACATGTCGTCACAACACACTATTGTTACAACCTATTGTTACAACATGTCTTTGCAACAACCTGGACTAAATATATATATATTTTTTTCTCTCTCTTTCGTATAAACAAAACTCAAAATAAAAAAAATAATTTTCGACGACAACATGTCGTGCATCAAACGACGAAAGGGCGCCATCCAAATTTTCAATTTTCGGTTAACCTATTGCAGCGACATGTCGTCACAATAGGAGGAAAAATTATTTATTTTGACAAACACTATAGCGAGAACATGTCATCGCAATAAGGTGGCTTCTTGCAACGACATATGTCGTTTGTTGGAGTAGCTTGGTCGTGAACAAAAACTTTTTGTAGTGTATTACTGAAGAATTATACCCTTACAAAATTCACAACCCACGTGTGAGGTGCCAACTAGTAATCCTTAAGCTAGCGTTCAAATCACAGAATAGAAAAGAATTTGAATTTCCAATAATAATTTGAATTCGTACGAAAGCGAATGAGAATTGGAATTCGTTGGAATTGGAACCTCAATTCCATTCTAGTTATGTTCGATTGGCAAATGAACTGGAATCTAACTCTTGCATGTGGACCTGACCTCAACCTGATAGGCACCTGGCCTGCACTATTGACCTAACCCTGGCCTTTGACTTCAACTCGACACAGATCCCTAACGTTTCGAGCTGAATCGTGACATTACGACCCGACCTGCGACCCACGACGTTTCGGGTTGGAACTTGATGTTTCGACATGAACGAAAAACTTTCGACCCGACCCGCGAGCGCGATGTTTCGACATGAATTGTGATGTTTTGAGCCGAACCACGACCCGTGACGAGGTTCCGACTTGACCCACGACCCACAATGTTTCGACCTGGATCATGTTCTTGGTCGAAAAGTCACGGGTCGCGGGTCGGGTGGACACGTCGCGATCCAGGTCGAAATGTCGTGTTTCGGGTCGGAACGTTGTGTTCTGGGTCGAAAAATGTCACGATTCAGATCGAGTCGTCGCGTTTCGGGTCGAAACATCCCAACTCGGGTTGAAACGTTGCATTCAGGTTGAAACGTCCTGTTCCATGGTCAAAACATCGCATTTCGGGTCAAAATGTTACTTTGTATGATTCGGGTCGAAACACCACAATTCGGATTGAAACATTTCAGGTTGGAGCGTCACATGCCGTGGTTTGGTTCCAATCGTAGCGTTCCGGATCGAAACTTCGCGATTCGGGTCGAAATGTCGCGTTCTTGTTAAAACGTTGCGGGTCGTGGGTCGGGTCAGAACATCCCAATTCCGGTCGAAATGTCGTATTTCGGATCGATGTGTAATGGTTCAGGTCCGGACGTCGCATTTTGGGTTGAAATGTCATGAATCCGTGTTTGAAGGATTTTTGAATTCTTCATATGTGGGAAGGAATTTGAATTTCTTTACTTAAAGGAATTTTATTCCAATTCCTTCCTTTGGTGAACGAACGCTCCATGGAATCGAATCTGAATTCCAATTCATTCCTTCCGGTGAAACTAACAGACCCTAAGGGGTTGTTTGATTTGTAGAATGCAACGTAATTGGAATTTGAGGCTTTTTATTTTAAAATAATGTTTGATTAGGTAACGAAGACATTTAAATTTGAATGAATTCCTCAATCAATGGAATTTGAGACCTTATAACCATCCATCATTGAAGTGAAGGATTCCAGGCATTCAACAGAACATGGAAACATTACCAATTCATTGATTCATTCCGATTCAAATTCATTCGTTACCCAATTAAACACAATTTAAAAAAAAAAAACCTTAAATTACAATTTCGTTAACAAAACGTCTTGTTCGGACGTGGAGTGAAAGAACACTATTACCTTCTTGTGACTTATTGCGCAAACGTTACATCATGTTAATACATGTATTTGTGGATATTTTGAGACGTTATGGGTCAGGCTGATGATGGTTGGAATGAAATTCGGGTCCATAAGTAGGGACACAATCATGTGGGTGGTCACAACGTGGGGCCTACTTGTGACAAATCAGTACTAACATCCTATGACCTTTTTTTTCCACTCACCACTAAGCAGTAAGCCCTACTCTTTCGACCCTTGCACCACCAAAGGCCATCCGTTTTTCTTTTTTGTTTTTGAATCAAATGCATCCACGTTTTCATCATTTCTTAATTTTTCTAGAGGTTTGTTAAAGATATCAGCTATAGCATGTATGAGTCGTATAGATATTACGTCATATAAGAGCATCTGACCATATATTATATGACTTGTATATGATTATATAAGTTGTAGGGCTGGTTTCGAGACGTCGCTGGTCCCAACGGGCCTCGTGTCAGCTCAAAAAATTGGGCCATCTTTCAAAAGTGATAGTGTGCTTCTAAGAATCCAAGTAATTTTTTATTAAGTAAAATTAAGTTTTTTGATATGAAAAACTACAATTTTTTTTAACTAAACTTGTAAAAACATTGTTCATCTTGTCCAACATTAGTGTGAGAACCAAAGTTTGTTGATTTATATGGATAAGACTCCAAGACATGTTAAGTTCTTATGATATATGTTTACTCTAACACCTACCTGATGTGCAAAAAATGGGTTTCTAGTTCGGTATTTCTAAACCAAAGCGACACCCGAGGACACGAATGCAGCTCCGAAAACACGATGCCTCTTTTTGTAAGCTCTTGTATGTGCCTTTTTTGCTTTTTTTTTTCTGCTGCCATGCTCCTGATGCGCTTTTTTTTGCTGCTGCCATGCTCTTGGTGTGCGCGCCTTGTGTATGTGTATGTATTTTTTTTAATCCGGGCCATCGGAAAAGGCTTCGGGTCCCTCGAGAAAGTTGGGCCCTGAGCGGCGGCACATCCGGCACCCCTCAGATCCGGCCTGACGAGTCATATAAGTGGTGTGTAGATATCTCTTTTGTCTGATCATACGACTCATGTATAATAAACGAGTAAAATGTGTAACTTGTATACACTATACGAGTCGTATATATACAGATTTTTTTGGATTTTAGCGCAACGATTTGATGCAATATCTCTAGATTTACATGCAAGTTATTTTACGCGACATAAGATTCCTTGATTTTACGTGTGAGTTATTTTGGTTTGGCTGGTTTTGCAGTTTCAAACCAAATAATGAACACCCATAGTTACTTTTTAAATATTCTGGTGAACGAAAGGTCACTTGCAAATAAAAATATAAAATTTGGTTTCCATGTGGTTTATCAACTTGGTCACATGCACAATAAAACCAGCTAGCTTTAAGCCAATCACGTTGCCAGATGGGAATCATGTCATAGAGGGAATTGTGCCACATAGGTGAGGAGAGGTATAAAATCGTGTTAAGTTTTTTTTTTAACGGCTAATTGGGATAAATCGTGTTAAGTTTTTTTTTGAACGGTTAATTGGGAGACGGACCACGGAGTGGAACCACCCGATCATATCCATCTCCACGAGGCAATATTTGCCTAAGCATGAATTCAGGAGGAAACCCAATAAATATGGGAAAACCCCCTCTTGTGGGATTCGAACCCAGGACCTTATGGTCCCTGAACCTTATCCCACCCACGAATGCCACTCCACCACTTAGGTGGGGACAAGGTTTGAATCAGGTATGTCTTACTTCAAGAACCAAACATAAAAATATAAAAGGCCAAAAGCAACTTTATCCACAAGGTCGGATCCACTATGCAATAATGACCGGTCAACAACATATCGCGATATCAATAGGAATCTCTAACAAACTTAGAGATATCTTAAAACAATTCAAGTCGTTAGTATTATCCCTTAAAACTCTAAGCATCCCACTCTCCGACAAAATTATTCTAGGGTTTCATCCTATAAATACTCCATTCAGGTAAACAATTCCACACACAATTTTCTTTGAGCTCCCTCATACTTTACATCTACGTATCGTAGACTTATTCTCATGTCGGAGGGTGATCAAGGATAAACCCCCTATGGTACCCTTAACGAGCCTAACGGTTTTCTATTTTGAGTGATAGGAACTTCAGCCATTGAAGAATGACAATTCAAGAAGAGTGTCTAGAGTCAAGTACCTTATATAGCCGACCCGAAGGTATTTGTATCTTCAAGTGGCGCCATCAGTGAGACCCAAAGCTAAGAACGATACCCTTAGTAATCGTCCATGGCTAGCGATCTGAATTTCTCAAGCACAACACCATCCCCTCCAGTAGGCATCCAAGAGTATACTACAACCACGCTCGATATAATTTTTACCAGCACTCAGCCCGTCACGGCTCACCCGCAAAACTAAAGAAGTCATTGTCAAAACTTGGACTGAGGTAGAAGTATATGGACAACCGCCTTGGTCCTTTAGCAGTCAACTCAATGCGACAAGCCCAATAAGAAAGGAACAGAGTGAGCGCCAACGCTCAGTATCGAATCATGGTTCGGAGTGTCACTTCCGGACATACATATATTCTTTAATTTTTACCACTAGTAACCTTTTAAAATATCTTTTACATTTTATAAATCACTTCTTTTCCTTTATACCTTTATAACATATCTTTATACTAGTACGAGTTAATGAATAATATAGTTATCAACGTAAAGGTCTTATAGACGGATGCTTATATATAGGATGTACCGCAGCGTATCCACCACATCCGTATCATACCACCAATGTTTTGATAACTTATTAAACACTAATCATACTGTTACTTGATACATATACATTATAAACATTTATTAGCTCTATAACAAAGACAACCCGCACTTTGGTTGTTTCAAAACAGTTTTTCGATACTTTAAGCATTTCTCAATTGTAACCCACTGAACTGATTTCATTTCTTTTCAAAGTTAGCCCCACATTTACTTGATAAACATCACTTCAGTTTCTTCAGGGTTCGCTTACTTGCATCCCCTACTTAATCTTCGGAGTTTGCTTTTCATGGCATTCCCCTACTTAATCTTCGTAGTTTGCCTTTCACTGCATTTCCCTCTTATAAACTAGGATATATCCATCCACATAACGCATCAGGCGCCACACATGCGCACGTTATATGCCGTAACAATTTATGCCCTGACACGGTTGGGGCTTTTAACTGAAGGATGCTCAGAGCATAAATCACATTCCACCTGTGGAATGGTTTTGAACATTTAAGACACTTTATCGGAACATGTGGTCATGAACATTGAAAACACTACATGCATACTTTTGAGGTAAAACCATTACCCTTTCTATAATTCAAATCAATTACCCTACTATTACACAGTAGTACCATACGTCAGAACTTGGGCAGCATAACGTTACTAGTAGTAGTACCATATAACTCGGGCAGCATAAGTTACTAGTAGTACCATAACTCGGGCAGCATAACATTGCTAGTAGTACCACATATCAAAATAACATTGTATTATTAACTCGGGCATAGTACTATACTATAGTTTTGATCCCTAATCTAGGTTATAGCCATGCTACAGAATCAAATGAACCGAGGACGGGATCCTATAACTAAGGCATACATAATACAAAACTACTACTTTGAAAGGGAATGAAAACAAGGGCTAGGATCCATATCTTAGGAACTCCGAGGAAAACCCGAGCTCAGACCCGAAGCGCCGCAGAGACCTCATGTACCGCCCGATACTGGACTCCTCGCCTCGCCTGCAAGATAGACTCGGATAACGCTCTGGAACCGACCCGAAAACACGGAAAACACCTACCAAAGTGCGCTCTCGTGTAACGAGAACCCCTTTGGCTTGAAGTGGTGTGGTGAAAGTAATCTAGCATCCCATGGTGCTCTTATATAGTGCTTTGGAAGCTATCCTCGTCATTTCTTGGTTACACCTCGTGCCAACACGTGTCGCTATACCAGAAACCAGCCGCAAATAACAACCCATGGTTTTCTCCACAATTTTGAATATACGCCCCGCTACTTAAGTAACGCCCCGCTATATTCATGAGGAGTGAAAATAGTGCCCCGCTACATAGCTTTCGTGGCCGGATTGGTCAACTTCGTATTTCAGGCATAGCGACGCGTTGCGAGCAGCTTGAATCGATTCCAATGGTCCAAAACCATGAAAAACAATAGCGATATGCTAGGTCATGACTCGTTTTAATATCCCGAGCATAGTTAACTCAATAACGGCTTGTTTCGATAGGTAACACATAGCAGAACAGATTCAGAAGATTCAGGGTATTACGTAGATTATCGTTCTTGTTAAGTTGTGTTATGGAATGTAACTGGTATAGTCTTGAAATGATGTAAAAGGCTTTTCAACCCCTTTAATTGAGTCATAATGGAAAAGAATTTTATGTTAAATATTTCCACTGTGTTTTTTGGTTAAATCAACATAGGATGTTACAAGTTGGTATCAGAGCCTCGGTTTGAGATAAATCAGTACGAGGATGTGCGCACTTGAACTCAAACCATGTGCTCTTGAAAATGAAACCCGTACAATCCAAGAGTCGATCAAGACCTGAAGGTGAGATGATTGTAAAACTTACTTGATATGAATGAACTAAGCATGGTATTTATGTGTAGGTGAGCATGAATGGAGGGTGAGGAAGCCAAGGGTAGTGG
>JAOXOA010046781.1:0-10904 GCA_028566315.1 Rudbeckia hirta
ACCCAATAAATATGGGAAAACCCCCTTTTGTGGGATTCGAACTCAGGACCTTATGGTACCTGAGCCTTATCCCACCTCCCGAATGCCACTCCACCACTTAGGTAGTTCATAAAAATATAAAATTTATAACTCGTCAACCTTTTCTTGTTATGTTTAGCCCAATCACGACTCTTTTACGATAAACTTATGCCTTGTCTGTTTACATCTGAACGGCTCTAAATGGGATACAACCTCTAATCTTTGATTCGATCAGATATAAGGGTGTTTGGTTTGACATTTGATTTACCTTCGAATTACGATTTAAAGGTCTGATTAACCCGGATTTTATTTTGTTTTTAAACCATCCACCCTAATCTGATAAATCAGATATAAATATATGGATCGTTTTCGGTTCATCTACCATCCACCCTAACATAATTGGGTTTCCTAGTCTATATTTAGTTTGCTAGTTGTTTTATCTATTTAAATGCCATTAAGATGACACCCAATTTCTTTTGATAACCTATCTACACTGATGGTTACTTGGGGTGGGGGGTGGGTGGGGGTGGAGAACAAGAATAGCCGCGGCTTCATCGGGTATAATAGCCCCGGCCGTCAGTGTTTGGTTTGGGGGGCGGCTTCAAGTCGTTCGTTCTCCTTTTTCCTATTTTAGCCGTAGCGGGTGTGTGTTTGTCTGAGACTTGTGACCTTCCATCTCTACCTCACTCACTCTTGAGGGGGGAGGGGGCGCCCTGCGGCTTCGCCTGCCGGCTACCACTAGCCAGGCGGTTACACCGCCGCCACCCCCGAGGCTAGTTGCCGCAAGCCAAGCACCAGGTTACGTTTAGCCGAACATATTGATGACTTCAATGCTAACTTTTTGTTTTTTTCTTTTTTTTAACCTTTCAAATTTTTTGATTGATTGGTTGTGGGTTATTTAATTATTTTAGTGGTAAGACTATTAGGCTTCGGTGCCGCCAGTATTTTGGTAGTTTCAGGCTACTTCAGCTTACTTGTGACGTGACACAGTTTTACTGGTTGGTGAGTCAAGCTAGTTAGGCTACTTCTACGGACGCCCCCTTACAACTTTTTGAAAGTGGTTTTTTATTTGTTAATTTTTGTCCTAGGGTTCAAATATGGGTTTTTACAAGAATTTGGTGTTAATTGCATATGTGCTTGCTTTGGATCATATGCATTGGTCGTTATTAACGCAGTGAGATATTTTCAGGTCGTCTTAGATTTGTTGATTTTTTATGTCTACATATGATATGTATTGGTACACAGACTGATGGCAAGGTGCACCTCATACCTTTTTTACCCACCTATATGATATCTTTTGATCGTTTCGGAAAGCGGCCTTTTGGAAATGGATGATTATGTTTACATATGTATAAATGAACAAAACCTATGACATGTTAACACTTAGAACACACTTTTATGACAGTAGGTAGATGAAATCTTCAGCTACTTATGTCCCATACTAATTCATCAACTACCAAGTTCAGCCCTGCTCGCTGCACCTTCTGTGCATACATGTAGCCTGTTCCCAAATTGTAAATTCGCCTTTAAAACGTGTCAAAAAAGATGTACACTTCGTATAAACCTGCACATAAGATTGTATTTCAAGCCAAATCATTAAAGACAAAAAAAAACACCTCATCTAGTTCAACATAACCTTTAAACACCCCAGTCGGCGACCCATCGTTCTTCTTAATCGATCAAACTTCTCACCCGTTCGTCTTAATCGATCATCTCTAATCGCTTAAGTTCTTTGATTCAATAGGATTAAAGGCTTGTAATAGCCGACTCAAATTTTAGAGATATACATTAAGTTTGATAATTGTATTTATCCATTGTAATTTAAATTGTATAGGATATCTCTAGAAGTTTAGTTTGATTAGAAGATACGGATCATGTATTATATTATATATTGACAGAAATCAATGAGAATTCTCATTCGGCAATTTCCAATTATCATGGTATCAGAGCCTGGTTTCTTAACAGCCATCTTCTTCTTCGCTGTTTCTTTTTTTTTCTTCTGTTCGATTTTTTCCGATGGCTTCTTCTGCAATTCATCCTGCGACAACAGTATCCAATATCAAAACCTTCATCCCAATCACTTTGGATGTCGATACTGCCCACTATACCTCCTGGTCCGAGTTGTTTAAAATCCATTGCAAAGCTTTCCAGGTCTACGAGCATCTCAACTCCTCCACCCCTCCACCGGTTGCTGCTGCTGCTGCTGGAAAAGACTCTGCCGCTGCTTCTTCTTCAACTGCCGAATCCTGGGAACGCCTTGACTCTATCGTTCTCCAGTGGATCTACGGTACCATATCACAGGACCTTCTGCATACTATTCTAAAACCCAATACAACTGCATTCGATGCCTGGAGAGCCCTCGCCAAACTGTTTCAAGACAATAAGGGAACTCGCACTGTTGATTTAACGAGCCGCTTTGCTACTACACGGATGGAACAGTTCTCTTCGATGTCCAGTTACTGCCAAGCCATGAAAGTAATTTTCGACCAGCTCAACAATGTCGGATCTCCAATTTCTGAGGATCAGCTTGTTCTTCAGATTCTTACGGGCCTGCCGGAACAATACGAAGGCATCGCACTGATTATTCAGAAAACGGAACCCCTTCCTGGTTTTTACGAGACTCGATCCACTCTTTGTATGGCTGAAGGTCGGAAATCCCAACAAGCACGCCTTCTTGCTCAGTCCGCTGGATCTGCTCTAGTCGCTACAACGGATCGTCAAGACGTAGTGCAACAAAAACAAGACAGCCGCCAGGAACCGGCTGCTGACCGGGGGCGTGGCCGTGGCCGAGGCCGTGGCCGTGGGCGTGGCCGTGGCACAAATGGCAGGGGCCGTGGTTACACATCGAATTCTTATCCGGGGTATACGAACTGGAACTCGCCACAACAAAACTGGCCGGTCTCTCCGGCTCCTGTACCGTGGCCTACTTGGAACTTGCAACCACCATGCCCCTACCCCACTATGTCTAGGCCGAATCCTAGCCAAGGTATCCTCGGCCCTCGACCTTCTCAGTCTTATGCGGCTTCTTATCCACCAACGGACATCGATCAGGCCATGAATGCTCTTTCTATGAATCATCATGATCAACACTGGACCATGGATACGGGCGCCACTAATCATATGACGCACTTCCCAGGTAACTTCTCGTCTGTTTTTAATACTGGCATTTTTAAAAATATTCTCGTCGGAAATGGTTCTACCATTCCCGTTTATGGACAAGGTAATCAAATTTTACCACCACCTCTTCCGCCTTTTAAATTAAACCATGTCCTTTATTCCCCGTCTCTTATTAAAAACCTTTTATCGGTTCGCCGGTTCACTACCGACAACCAACTTTCTATTGAATTTGATCCTCTTGGTTTTCTTGTGAAGGACCTCAAGACCCGGACTCCTATCCTCCGCTGCAATAGTTCCGGGGACCTCTATACTTTTGATCCTGCTCAAGTCACCAAGATCTCCTCTCCATCTACATTTGCAGCTATCTCGCAAGACACATGGCATCAACGTCTCGGCCACCCGGGCGTCCCTTTATTTACTTCTCTTAAGCATTCTGGTTTTATTAATTGTAATAGATCGCAATCAAAACTCTGTCAGTCGTGTGTTTTTGGAAAGCATGTTAGACTTCCTTTTCATTCTTCTCTTACTTCTACTAGTTTACCTTTTGATATCGTTCACACTGATTTATGGACTTCCCCTTTGCTTAGTAGTGGCGGTCATCGTTATTATATTTTGTTTGTGGATGATTTTACCAATTTTCTTTGGACCTACCCTATTAACCACAAATCGGATGTTTTTACCATTTTTAATTCTTTTTCTAATATGGTTAAAACACAATTTCATCGTGAAATTAAGCAATTGCAATGTGACAACGGCAAAGAATATGATAACCAACTTTTCAAACAATATTGTCACAACCATGGTATGCAACTTCGCTTTTCTTGTCCCCACACCTCTTCTCAGAACGGTAAGGCCGAACGAACGATCCGTACAATCAATAATATGATACGGACTCTCTTAGCACATGCATCCCTTCCTTCTAACTTTTGGCATCATGCTTTAGATCTAACTACTTACCTACTTAACATTTTGCCAAATAAATCACTTCACTTTCGTTCTCCTACCCAATCTCTTTTTAACCGTCTACCCAAATACGATCACCTTCGGGTTTTCGGTTGCTTGTGCTACCCTCTAATTCCTCATACAACCATCCACAAACTTGCCTACCGCTCAATGCCTTGTGTCTTTCTCGGGTATCCTACCAACCATCGGGGATACAAGTGTTTAGATCTCTCTACTCGAAAAATCATAATAAATCGTCATGTCTTATTTGACGAAACGGTTTTCCCATTTTCCGACTCCTCTAAACCGCCTTCTCAAAATTATGATTTTTTGACAACTCATCTTCATCCATCTTTGTGGCCTCTTGTTAATCCCCTTGCATCTTCCCCTCCTAATCACGGACCAAGTGAACCACCCCCCACTTCCGGATCTTCTTCGAGCCCATTACATCAACCTCTTACCCTTCCTACGGCCCATAAACCTCCCATTCTCCACACTTACAGCCGACGGCCCAAAACACCTTTGCCAATACCTACGGCCCAATCCATTGCCGTCCCTACTTCACCACCCCCTTCTCCACCTCCACAATCCACGGTTCGTACAGTCCGTACACGGGCCATGGATGGTATTCACAAACCCAAACAGGTCTTCAACTTACATACCTCTACTGTCGTTCCTCTACCCAAAAATCCATCCGATGCCTTGTCCAAAACAGAATGGTTAGACGCCATGACTACCGAGTTTAATGCCCTTATTAAAAATAAGACTTGGGAGTTAGTTCCAAGGCACCCAAATATGCATGTTTTACGCAATATGTGGATTTTTCGTCATAAGTACAGGGCCGATGGTACACTGGAAAGGTATAAAGCCCGTTTGGTTTGTGATGGGAGTAAACAACAGCTAGGTGTGGACTGTGGGGAAACTTTCAGCCCGGTTGTTAAACCGGCTACGATAAGAACGGTACTTGCCCTAGCTCTCTCTAATGCTTGGCCGATACATCAGCTTGATGTCACAAATGCTTTTTTGCATGGGAATCTGGAGGAAACTGTCTACATGTATCAACCGGTGGGTTTTCGTAACAAGGACTTTCCCAATCATGTTTGTCGTTTACGGAAGTCCTTATATGGTTTAAAGCAAGCACCACGGGCATGGTACCAACGTTTCACTGATTACGTCCTCACCATTGGTTTCACACAAAGTCGCTCAGATAACTCCTTATTCGTTTACTATCACGGCAGTGAAGTGGCTTACTTGCTTATTTACGTCGACGACATTATTCTCACCACATCGACTGAAGATCTACGACTTCGTCTCATGGGTTATCTTGCTGCAGAATTTGCCATGAAAGATCTGGGTCCGTTAAGTCACTTCTTGGGTATTACAGTCACACGCACAAATAATTCCATGTTTCTTACACAACAATCGTATACCCGGGATATCATTGAACGAGCCGGTATGTCATCTTGCAATCCTGTTAGTACTCCAGTGGAGGTTAAACCAAAACTCGGTGCCACAACTTCGGAGCCTTTTGATAATCCTACATTATTTCGAAGTATTGCCGGCGCTCTTCAATACCTCACCTTTACACGCCCCGACATCACGTACGCTGTGCAACAGATATGCATGTACATGCATGATCCCCGAGTTGATCACTGGAACGCTTTAAAACGGATTGTCAGATATTTACAAGGTACATCTTCATATGGTCTCACAATCGGCCCATCAGAGTTAACCTTACGTGCCTATACTGATGCTGACTGGGCCGGTTGCCCAGACACACGACGCTCCACCTCCGGCTATTGTGTCTATCTTGGCTCAAACCTTGTCTCTTGGTCTTCTAAACGACAACCGGTCATCTCCAGGTCTAGTGCTGAAGCTGAATACCGTGGTGTAGCTAACGTCGTCTCCGAAATTTGTTGGTTAAGGAATCTTCTCCTCGAGCTTCACCGTCCTTTACATGCAGCAAGTCTTGTTTATTGTGATAACATCAGTGCCGTTTATCTCTCGGGTAATCCTGTTCAACATCAGCGGACTAAACATATTGAGCTGGACATTCATTTTGTTCGTGATTTGGTCCAGAAAGGCAAAGTTCGGGTTATTCATGTTCCTGCTCAACATCAAATCGCTGACATTTTTACCAAGGGTTTACCGAGATCGTTATTCATTGATTTCAGATCCAGTCTTAGCATTCGCCCTCCTCTGGCTACGACTGCGGGGGTGTAATAGCTGATCTAATAGATATCTAGAGTTTAAATGTTGTATTTATCCAATTGTATTTGAATAGCAAAAGATATCTCTAGAGATTAGTTAGATTAGAGATAAGGATCATGTAATTGTATATATATCGTACCTAATCAATGAAATCAATCAGTTCGGCAATTGAAGTTTTCATGGTATCGAGCCACAAATTGATCCTGCTCAGCCGCCGATTTCATCTTCTTCGGCAATATTTTTCTGCAATTGATCCTGCTAAGCCGCTGATTTCATCTTCTTCGGCATTTTTTTCTGCAATTGATCCTGCTCAGCTGCTGATTTCATCTTCTTCCTCAATTTTTTTTCTGCAATTGATCTGCTCAGCCGCTGATTTTTTTCTGCTCTATTTCGATGGCTGCTTCCAGTATTCATCCAGCGACCACAGTCTCAAACATCAAGACTTTCATCCCGGTTACCCTGGATGTCGACACTGCCCATTACACATCCTGGTCTGAGTTGTTCAAAATCCACTGCAAAGCCTTTCAGGTGTACGAACATCTTACCTCCTCCACGCCTCCACCGGTTGCTGCTGCTGCTGCTGGAAAGGATTCTGCTGCTGCTTCTTCTACCACTGCCGACTCCTGGGAACGCCTAGACTCCATCGTCTTACAGTGGATCTATGGTACCATCTCCCAGGACCTTCTCCACACTATTTTAAAACCCAATACCACTGCATTTGAGGCCTGGTCTGCTCTCGCAAAACTGTTTCAGGATAATAAGGGCACCCGAACAGTTGATTTAACGAGTCGATTTGCAACCACCAGGATGGAACAATTCCCATCGATGTCCAGCTACTGCCAAGCAATGAAGGTTATTTTCGACCAGCTCACTAATGTCGGTTCACCTATCTCAGAGGCTCAGCTTGTTCTCCAGATCCTTACGGGCTTACCGGAACAATACGAAGGTATCGCACTGATTATTCAGAAAACAGAACCTCTTCCAGGTTTTTATGAGACGAGATCGACACTTTGTATGGCTGAGGGTCGGAAATCCCAACAGGCACGCCTACTTGCTCAGACTACCGGCTCTGCTTTAGTTACCACCACCGACCGCCAAGATGTGGTGCAACAGAAACCCGACAGCCGACAGGACCAGCCTGCTGACCGAGGGCGTGGCCGTGGCCGTGGAACAAACGGCAGGGGCCGTGGTTATCCGTCTAACTCCTCTCCTGGTTATGCCAACTGGACTTCACCACAACAACAATGGCCCGTTTTTCCTGCTCATGCCCCGTGGCCTACTTGGAATTTGCAACCACCATGCCCCTACCCCACCATGCCTAGG
Organism: Rudbeckia hirta; assembly: GCA_028566315.1. NCBI lineage: Eukaryota > Viridiplantae > Streptophyta > Magnoliopsida > Asterales > Asteraceae > Rudbeckia > Rudbeckia hirta. Next base: position 7,612 of record JAOXOA010046781.1, read on the forward strand.
CCGAACACTAGCCCCGGTATACTCGGTCCACGACCGTCTCAGTCTTATGCCGCTTCTTACCCTCCGACGGACATCGATCAGGCCATGAATGCACTATCTTTGCATCATCATGATCAGCACTGGACCATGGATACGGGCGCTACTAATCATATGACACACTTTCCAGGTAACTTCTCGTCTGTTTTTAATACTGGCATTTTTAAAAATATTCTCGTCGGAAATGGTTCCACCATTCCCGTTTACGGACAAGGTAACCAAACTTTACCCCCACCCCTTCCGCCTTTTAAATTAAACCATGTTCTTTATTCCCCGTCTCTTATTAAAAACCTTTTATCGGTTCGTCGGTTCACTACCGACAACCAACTTTCTATTGAATTTGACCCCTTTGGTTTTATTGTGAAGGATCTCAAGACCCGGACTCCTATCCTCCGCTGCAATAGTTCCGGGGACCTCTATACTTTTGATCCTGCTCAAGTCACCAAGATCCCATCTCCCTCTACTTTTGCAGCTATTTCGCAAGACACATGGCATCAACGTCTCGGCCACCCGGGCGTTCCTTTATTTACTTCTCTTAAGCATTCTGGTTTTATTAATTGTAATAAATCGAAATCAAAGCTTTGTCAGTCGTGTGTTTTTGGAAAGCATGCTAGACTTCCTTTTCATTCTTCTCTTACTTCTACTACTTTACCTTTTGATATCGTTCACACTGATTTACGGACATCCCCTTTGCTTAGTAGTGGCGGTCATCGCTATTATATTTTGTTTGTGGATGATTTTACCAATTTTCTTTGGACATACCCTATTAACCACAAATCTGATGTTTTTACCATTTTTAATTCTTTCTCTAATATGGTTAAAACACAATTTCACTGTCAAATTAAGCAATTACAATGTGACAATGGCAAAGAATACGATAATCATTTTTTTAAACAATATTGTCACACACATGGTATGCAACTTAGATTTTCTTGTCCCCACACCTCTTCTCAAAACGGTAAGGCCGAACGAACGATCCGTACAATCAATAACATGATACGGACTCTCTTAGCCCATGCATCCCTTCCTTCTAATTTTTGGCATCATGCTTTAGATCTTACTACTTATCTGCTTAACATTTTGCCAACCAAATCACTTCAATTTCGCACCCCTACCCACTCCCTTTATAATCGTGACCCTAAATACGATCACCTACGGGTTTTCGGTTGCTTGTGCTATCCTCTAATTCCTCATACAACCATACATAAACTTGCCTACCGCTCAATGCCTTGTGTCTTTCTCGGGTATCCTCCGAATCATCGGGGATACAAATGTTTTGATCTCTCTACTCGAAAAATCATAGTCAACCGTCATGTCTTGTTTGACGAAACGGTTTTCCCTTTTGCCTCGTCCTCTACACCCACTTCTCAAACCTATGACTTTTTGACAAATCCTATTCATCCCTCTTTGTGGCCTCACGTTAATCCACTTATCTCATCTAAACCTAATCTCAGCCCAAGTGAACCTCAACCTTCCAGCCCTTCTTCGGCCCCAGTCCATCAGGTTCAAACTCCTACTACGGCCCACAAACCTCCCATTCTTCATACCTATAGCCGCCGGCCCAAACCTGTCACACAACCCTCTTCGGCCCATCCTACTTCAGTCCACTCTTCCCCACCCGTTTCACAACCTATACCCTCCACGGTTCGTACAGTTCGTACACGGGCCATGGATGGTATTCACAAGCCCAAACAAGTTTTCAACTTACATACTTCTACTATCGTACCCCTACCCAAAAATCCATCCGATGCCTTGTCCAAAACGGAATGGCTAGACGCCATGACGACCGAGTTTAATGCCCTTATTAAAAATAAGACTTGGGAGTTGGTTCCAAGGCACCCTAACATGCATGTTTTACGCAATATGTGGATTTTTCGTCATAAGTACAGGGCCGATGGTACACTGTAAAGGTATAAAGCGCGTTTGGTTTGTGATGGGAGTAAACAACAACTAGGTGTGGACTGTGGGGAAACTTTCAGCCCGGTTGTTAAACCGGCAACCATCAGAACGGTACTTGCCCTAGCTCTTTCTAATGCTTGGCCGATACATCAACTTGATGTCACAAATGCGTTTTTGCATGGAAACTTGGAGGAAACCGTTTACATGTATCAACCGGTGGGTTTTCGTGACAAGGACTTTCCTAATCATGTGTGTCGTTTAAAGAAGTCCTTATATGGTTTAAAGCAAGCACCACGGGCATGGTACCAACGTTTCACTGATTACGTCCTCACAATTGGTTTCAAACAAAGCCGTTCGGATAACTCCTTGTTCATTTACCATCACGGCATTGAAGTTGCTTACTTGCTCATCTATGTCGACGACATCATTCTTACCACGTCGACTGAAGATCTACGGGTTCGTCTTATGGGTTATCTTGCTGCAGAATTTGCCATGAAAGATCTGGGTCCTTTAAGTCATTTCTTGGGTATTACGGTCACACGCACAAATAATTCCATGTTTCTTACACAACAAGCGTACACCCGTGATATCATTGAACGAGCCGGTATGTCATCTTGCAATCCTGTTAGTACTCCGGTAGAGGTAAAGCCAAAACTCGGTGCCACAACTTCGGAGCCTTTTGAAAATCCTACTTTATATCGAAGTATAGCCGGCGCCCTTCAATACCTCACCTTCACACGACCCGACATCACATACGCCGTGCAACAGATATGCATGTACATGCATGATCCTCGGGTTGATCACTGGAACGCCTTAAAGCGGATTGTCAGATATTTACAAGGTACATCATCCTATGGTCTTACTATCGGCCCATCAGAGTTAGTTTTACGTGCCTACACTGACGCTGATTGGGCCGGTTGCCCAGACACACGGCGTTCCACCTCCGGCTATTGTGTCTATCTTGGCTCAAACCTTGTCTCTTGGTCGTCAAAACGACAACCGGTCATTTCCAGATCAAGTGCTGAAGCTGAATACCGCGGTGTAGCTAATGTCGTCTCCGAAATCTGCTGGTTAAGGAATCTTCTCCTCGAGCTTCACCGCCCTATACATGCAGCAAGTCTTGTTTATTGTGATAATATCAGTGCCGTTTATCTCTCGGGAAATCCTGTTCAACATCAGCGTACTAAACATATTGAGCTGGACATTCATTTTGTACGAGACTTGGTCCAGAAAGGCAAAGTTCGGGTCGTTCATGTTCCTGCTCAACATCAGATCGCAGATATTTTTACCAAGGGTTTACCGAGATCGTTATTCATTGATTTCAGATCCAGTCTTAGCATTCGCCCTCCTCTGGCTAC
>JAOXOA010047793.1:0-10902 GCA_028566315.1 Rudbeckia hirta
GATTTTTTGAATTTGAATGATTTATATGCATTTACTAATTAACCTAAAGCCCAATAAATTTTATAAAAAAACTAACTTATTAAACAATTTAATTTAAACACAACACTTTACAATTTAATAACTTCATAATTTTAGCCCAACTCTAATTCTAGCCCAATAACAAATAACCTTAGCTCAAAATCTATTTTAAAAAGATCTTCAATATCCATGATTGATGAATTTAAAGAACTTTTAGGTTGTCGGGTTGAGTCGTGATTTTTTAGGTACTTATAATTTCTTTTGCATTTTAGGTCGTTGATTATTTATTTGTTATAAAACTTTGTTTTTTTAACGGCAAATTTGGATCACTGACGGACCACTGGGACAAAATCGTGCCACCAATGGTAACCACCCAATCATATCCATCTCCATTAGGCAATATGCATGTACACCAATTCATGAGGAAACCCAATATATATGAAAAAAAAACCCTCTTGTGGGATTAGAACTCAAGACCATATGGCCCTTGAGCCTTATTCCACCATACAGATGACATTTAATGAAATCTTTAAAATTTATATAAAAAAACTGAATGTGACGATGAATAGATAATTAGAGTTTTTATTGTTTGATTGAATCCATACCCGACTGTCGACCCGCCCGACCCGAAATCTCATAGTAGGAAAAAATTTATTGGACTCGTGACTTTTGACCACCCCTAAATTTAAGTTTAAGCTTCGCCACTGTGTTGAATATCCTTTTGTTGCGAGCTTTCCAAAGACACCAAGTCATGGTGTAAACTATCGCTTGCACTATCTTTCTTCGCTTTCCTTTTAAGTTTGCCAATGAATTTTTCGACATATGAGCATAACGTGGATGACATTGGAGACTTCCACCAAGAATGGGTAATCGACCAGACTGTACGTGCATGATGACAATTGAAAAATATATGCTCTCCTGTTTCTTCAAAGAGGTTACAAAACGAACAAAATTCATTAGCTATGTTACTCCACGTCTTGCTAGTTCGACTTTTGAAGGAATTCTTTCAATTCTAGCTTTCCAATAAAAGAAGTTAATTTTTTTGGTACGAATTTGTTCCATTGGAAACCACCGTGAAATTCCATTTCCTCCTTGAATCTTTGCTTTTAGAACTCTTGTGACGAATCGACCTTCCAGGCATGGTGTCCACCTCCATTCGGTATGAGAATTCTTGAAATTGAACTTATACACCGCTTCTGCACACCTTGAAAGTTGATCAGTTTATGCACAAGAAACTGGTATCGAACACCAGCTCCAGTTGAGACTAATGGTGCCTTGATCGTTTACTGTTACCCGGTCCAAAACAGAACATCCTTTTGAGCATTCCAACCTATAAATAAAAGAACACAAAATGGGTTGTCCATAGCACAACAATCTTCCCAAAACATGATACCCGACCCATTCCCACTTGTTGCTCTAAAAGTGTGTCTCGGTGAGATTGAATTTTTGAAAGAAAGGAGTTAATTGAAGTAATACCTCGCCAGGCGCCGTATCTTTTTGTTTGAAGGAATAAATGAGCTATTCGAATTTTTGTGATGAACAGACACTAAGACTTGGACCCAAAGTGACCGTTGTTAGGACTTGAACCTCCTCCGAATAAACCAACGTAAAGCATATGAAGAGATACAACCTCAATTATTTATTCTTTCATTATTATCATGTATTTATTCTTGTTTCCTTTCCTATATATATTGTACATTGTTATTGAAAATGTAATATAGTGTGAGAATTAATCTGACATGGTATCTTGAGCTTATCCGATCCTCTTCCCTTCCTTATCTCTTTTCATTTTCCAATCCCTTCCCTCTGCTGCCATGACTTCTTCTTCCTCATCTGATCAATCCAACCCCATCCCCTCTATTGCTAATCTCATCTCTATCAAGCTCACTTCATCAAATTATTTACTATGGAAAAACCAGATACAACCGTTACTATCTTTACAAGAACTCACAGCCCATATTGATGGCTCATCAGAAGTTCCCAGCCCTACCATCGTCCGTGACGACAAAACCGTCAACAACCCACTGCATACGGTTTGGCTTCATAATGAACGGCGTACCGTCGTTCTTCTTAACGCCACTCTTTCAGAAGAGGCTATGGCTGTGGTTATCGGCCTTCCCACCGCCCGTAGCATGTGGGTTGCTCTCGAATCTGCTTTTGCCAACACGTCTGTTGAACGTGTTCAAAACATAAAGGACAGGTTACGCTCTCTCACCAAGGGCTCGAAGACAATCGCGGAGTATGGCCGTCAATACAAGGCCCTATGTGATCAACTGGCTGCGGTTGGATCCCCGGTACCTCAACCCGATCTTCTTCACTGGTTTCTTTGTGGTTTGGGGTCCTCTTTCGAGTCTTTTTCTACAACAATCCGGTCGGCACATCCGGATATATCTCTCCAGGACTTGATTGCCAAAGCCGAGGGCCATGATTCTTTCTACAGAACCATTCATGGCGTCACTGACTCCGCTGTTGCCTATTCCGCCCAGACAGACCGTTCTTATGGCCGAGGTCGTAATAATTCATCTCGCTTTTCAGCAAACAACAACCTTGGTGGTCGCTCCCGTGGTGGTCGTGGTGGTTACGGTGGTGGTCGTCGGCCACCACATTGCCAGTTGTGTCGTCAAAATGGACACTACGCCTCCGCCTGCCCGTCTTTATCCACCTATGCTACCCGCGCCTTGCCCCCGGATGCGAACATGGCTAATGCCTTTCTCTCACAGTGCACACTTTCTGCGTCCCGCCCTGATTGGTTTGTCGATTCGGGTGCGACGGACCACATGACCCCTAACGTTCAACATGTTTCTGGTGCATCCACTTCTTCAGGTAACCGGTCGGTGTTTTTTGGTAATGGGCTCTCCTTGCCCGTATCACACATAGGTCAATCTGACCTCTCTTCATCTCTTAAATTAAATGATATACTAGTTGTGCCAAAAATCACTAAAAACTTACTTTCCATAAGTAAATTAACCATGGACAACCCTGTTGATGTCTTGTTATCTTACCCATCTTTTTGTATTCAGGATCGTCGAACAAAACAGGTCCTGGCTCAGGGTGAATGTGAAGGTGGTCTCTATGTCTTGAAGCACTCCCCACATACATGTCTTGCTGCTTTATCTACGCCTAAAGCGTCATTTGAACTTTGGCATTCCCGTTTGGGACATGCAAATTTTGAACTCATAAATAAAATGCAAAGACATGGTTGTTTGTCTGTTTCTGCTTTACTACCTAAACCTGATTTATGTCAATCTTGTCAAATGGCTAAAAGTTCTCGTCTACCGTTTGCTTTAAATGATGCACGGGCCACCGCCCCCCTTGATCTTATTCACTGTGACCTTTGGGGGCCATCCCCGGTTTATGCTACCGATGACTTTCGGTATTACGTAATTTTTGTGGATGACCATTCACGTTTTTGTTGGTTCTATCCGTTACGACTTAAATCTGATTTTGTCCATATTTTGGATATTTTCATGAAGTTTGTTCAAACTCAGTTTTCTACTAAGGTGAAAACTTTTCAAAGCGATGGTGGTGGTGAGTTTGTTAACCACAAAGTTAAACGAATTTTTGAACAAAATGGCACACTTCATCGTCTTTCATGTCCATACACCCCTGAACAGAATGGACGTGCCGAACGTAAACATAGGCATATTGTTGAAACTGGCCTTGCAATGATGATTAATGCCCACATTCCTACGGCATTTTGGGTTGATGCATTTGCCACGGCGGTGTTCATTATCAACCGATTGCCTACCACAACGACCGGTGGCTTGTCTCCGTACGAAGTGTTATTTTCCAAACCACCTAATTACACTTCTCTCCGTACCTTTGGTTGTCGTGTGTTCCCGTACCTTCGTGACTATACGGAACATAAACTAGCCCCTCGTAGCATTCCGTGTATATTTATTGGATATAGTCCGGTACACAAGGGTTACCGGTGCCTTGATCCGGTCACCTCTCGTGTTTACATAACTAGACATGCTAGATTTAATGAAAGCCATTTTCCCTTTCATGACACCACTGACAATGTGCCCCTTACCCAACTAGAAGTCACCGCCTTTTTGGATAACTCACCTTTTGCCTCCCATGTGCAAAACCCACCTCCTACTACCCCATCACCTTCTGTTCCCCATATCCACAACTCACCTCCTATTGTTTCAGCTTCTGTCCCTATGGACCCTCACATATTCCAAAGTGAGCTTTTATCTCATACATTATCAAGTACACCACCAACTTCTCATGCACCAACACCTACCCCTCCTCCCTCGCCACCTAGTCAGCCCCCACCCGCCACCCCTCCTCACACACCCGCTGCATCAGCCACTCTCCCCTCATCACCTAATTCGTCTTCCTCATCACCTTCCTCCTCTGATTCCGATGAACCGCCGGCTGCCTCCCAACCAACCCACCCCATGATCACACGTGCAAAGGCGGGGATTTTCAAACCTCGTCATATTGCCGACTTCTCCCATCTAGTCCATCATCCTCTTCATCTTGCGTTGACTGCTGTCCATGATCCGAAAACCTATCAATCGGCCATCAAACAACCACAGTGGCTTGCCGCCATGCACGAGGAGCTTCAAGCTCTCTACAAGAATAACACTTGGTCGTTGGTTCCACGTCCACCGAACCGTCATATTGTGGGTTGTAAATGGTTGTTTCGCACCAAGTTTCTCTCCGATGGCACGATTGATCGTCACAAAGCCCGTCTTGTCGCCCAAGGATATTCTCAATACCCTGGTCTTGATTATTCTCACACGTTTAGTCCCGTCGTTAAGGCTTCAACCGTTCGCGTTATTTTGTCTCTGGCTGTGCTACATAAATGGCCTTTGCACCAGTTGGACGTTAACAATGCTTTTTTACACGGTCACTTAACTGAAGAAGTTTTTATGGAGCAGCCGCCTGGGTTTCACGATCCTAGGTTTCCTAATCATGTTTGCAAACTTCACAAAGCTCTTTATGGGTTAAAACAGGCTCCGAGGGCGTGGTTCTGTCGTCTTAGTTCTTTTCTACTTCGTGTTGGGTTTACTTGTTCACGAGCTGATACGTCCCTTTTTATATTTAACAGTGGTGGTTGTGTTATGTATTTGCTCGTATATGTAGATGATCTTATTTTGACAGGTAATCAGCCCTCTGCCCTCGAGAACTTCATCAAAGTTTTACATGTTGAGTTTGCGATAAAAGACTTGGGTGCTTTAAATTATTTTCTTGGGCTCGAGGTGGTGCACTTGCCTGATGGTTTGTTTCTTCATCAATCTCGGTATGCTACCGAGATTCTTCAACGGGCAAAGATGATGGATGCAAAACCCTCCTTTACACCACTGTCATCGAATGTATCATTTCTTGCGGAAGGTGATCCGTATTCTGATCCGACACATTACCGTTCCATTGTGGGTGCGTTACAGTATTTGACCATTACCCGCCCTGACATTTCCTATGCGGTAAATCAAGTCAGCCAATTTTTGCATGCCCCGACTACCGCTCATTATCAGGAGGTTAAGCGCCTTCTTCGTTATGTTAAAGGCACGGTTGCGTACGGTCTTCATTTCTCTACGCCTACTACTAACGACTTAATTGGGTTCTCAGATGCGGATTGGGCCAGGTGTCTTGAGACTCGTCGCTCCACGTACGGATATTCTATTTTTTTGGGTGGTAATCTTGTCTCTTGGAGTGCGAAGAAGCAACCCACGGTCTCTCGCTCTAGTTGTGAATCTGAATATAGGGCTATGGCGAACACCGCGGCTGAAATTGTTTGGTTGACTCATCTACTTCGCGAACTCGGTGCTCTTCCACCATCTCGCCCGACCTTGCTGTGTGATAATCAAAGTGCCATATTTCTGACTCAAAATCCTGTGGCTCACAAACGGGTAAAGCACTTAGAGTTGGACTATCACTTCATTCGCGAGCTCGTGTCCTCGGGGAAATTGATCACCAAATTCATTCCTTCCAAGCTTCAGGTGGCTGACATTTTTACCAAAAGTTTGCCTCGACCTCAGTTTGAGAACCTTCGTCAAATGCTTCGTGTAGGGCCGCCACCGTTTCGCTTGCCGGGGGATGATAAACCGACGTAAAGCATTTGAAGAGATACAGCCTCAATTATTTATTCTTTCATTATTATCATGTATTTAATTCTTGTTTCCTTTCCTATATATATTGTATATTGTTATTGAAATCAAATATAGTGAGAGAATTAATCTTGATACACATTTACTAATATCTGACTTTGTTTCTGTTTTACCATCTTTATTATCTACTTACAAATAATTAATATCATCAACATAAATGTTTTGTTTTCTGCCGTAACACACGAGCTAATTCTATGTATTTTTTTAAGCATGTGAATTGGTTGAGGTTGATAAAGTTATATTCAGAATTCTTTAAATTACTATCCAAAACATATAAAATAAAGGTTTGAGGTTAAGTTATTTGAGAATAAAATTAGTAAGAGGTTCGATATTGTACCCCACGACCCAAACAGATTTTCAAATATAAAATACTAGTTGGATATAAACCAAATAAATAATTGGTATATTGTGATTATGAAATTGAAATTTCAAGACTCTTGTTGTTTTTATAATGTTTAACATATTCAAAGTTAATATAAAAAGTAAATACATATCGAAACATATTGAAATAAAATGAAATAAAATAATTTGATTTAGAGTATTTACATTGACATCTTGCTAAATCATGTTGTTCCTATAAAGTTTGTATTATAATACAATATACATATAAACTTATTAATTAATTTATGTTTAAACTTATATACTCAGGGTATTTTAGATTTTTACATACACTTAGACTATCAGTAGTGACGCGCGACCACCACTCCTGTGACCATCATGACACCTACGTGGTCGTCTGGGTGCTCACAAACACCACGATGGGGTCTCGCGATCGTGCTCAAGTGATCGCCTGTATGATGGTGATCGCCCGGGTGAGTAGAATTTTTTTGTTTTTTTTTTGGGACCAATCAGGTTCACTCATTTCCACTCACTCATTTCACACTCGCTCGTGGACCACTACGGCATCAAATGAGTGCTCATGCTCTCATCCCACGAGCCACCTCAGCAGTGATGTGGACCAATGAGAATCACTCATTTTTTTGCTCACTTGGGTGATCACTTGCCACTACACATACTCTTAGAATAGTTCTCAATTTCTTCAAATATTTAACCTAAAATCACCAAAAAATTCTAATCAAAACCCAAATCAACATCTCTATCATACAAATCACACGATTAGCTCAACCTAAACATATAAACCAAAATTATATTATACTATTATATAAAATCAATTGAAATGAACAGTATAACAGTAACTAGAGGGGTATTTTCGTCATTTCAGGAAGCAATCTAATGCAATCGCTGAGTGGGACAGGAGAATCTTGCAGAACCGGGATGTTCTTCTCAAACTTGAGGTGAGTCATACCCACTTCGATTATTAAAAAGTACTATTAAATAAATATCTTAACCAGTCATTTGACCTCCTATGAACTAACGAAACATGGGTTTGATTCAAACAAGGTTCAGGAAGCAATCTAAAGAAAACGTGAAGAAGCCTAATGTGAACATAAAAACCTAATATGAACATAAGCACACAAAGTTAACACCCTAATCTGCCATAACACACAAAAGCAACATAGCAATCTACCATTGCAAGAAAGGGTTAAAGAAAACGTGAAGAAATCGTTTCAGACAGAAACCGAATGCAGAAAATCGTACCTGACGAAGCAGAGCAGAGGCGGACGGCGGGACGGAGGAGAGGCAAGCGGCGGTACAGAGGAGAGGCGGGCGGCGGTGCGTAGGAGAGGCAGGCGGGCGGCGCGCCGGAGCAGATGCTGCCGGTGGTGAGAAGTACGGTGGTGGAGTTCGTGAAGAGCAGAGGAGACGTACCTGAAATTAGGGCAAATGGGAATAAAAGGTTTTTTCTCATTCAACTATGGGTATATACTAGGGATGTGATTTTTTTACCGGTATTCATACCGTACTTCTTTCTATCCGTAACGAAAGCATTTATACCGAATATTTTCGGTACCAGTATTGGTACCTACTTTTTGCTTTTTTCATTATTGGTATTTTTGGTATGGGTACCTGTTCGGTACCCTTACCTGTGTTTTAGCTAGAAGTACCCGTATCGAGTATTTTCGATACGGGTACTCGCTTTTTATGTTTTTCGGTACCGGTACTTTCAGTATCGTACGGGTACGGTACCGATCTCATCCCTAGGGTATATGGCTGAGCGAATCAGACACTAATCAGACCTTTTTTTCCACTAAGATCTCATTAAGAGACGAATGCAAACGATCTAAATGCTGAATGATTCAAACTTTTTTTTCATTCAGACCTATTAAGACCCAAACAAACAGCCACTAAACCCATCTTGTCCATTGCACTGGCGGATGTAGAGGGTAACGAGGGTATCCCAGGATACCTCTCAACTTTTCTCGCGTAGTATAATTTTTTTTGTGTGTTCGTTATATGTACGTTTTATTGTCGGGATACCCCTAAATCTAGCTCAATGAAGAGAAATCTAAGTGATATGTGTTTAATTTTATTAATTATGATGTATTTTTTTTCCTTTTACATTTTATGATTACGGTAAAAAAAATTAGGATACCCCTGAATTTCTGGTCTAGATCCGCCACTGGTCCATTCAATAAAAATATATAATATATGGTGAAAGTGCAAATGTGATTATGTTCCTCTAGAAATACTAGGCCTGTTCATGAACCAAACCGAACATACCTATGCTCGTACTCGGTTCATTTTCAAACCGAACCGAGTCGATCCGATCGTTTACAGTCGATGCTCATTTACAACCGAGCTTAAAATTGAACGAGTATTTTCCGAGCGAGATTCGAGCGACTTAGCCCAAATCACAACAAAAATTTTACACAAAACCTTGTCGCTAAGCGAAAGTATTAGACACGAGCAGTCTGCATATCGTCTCATCTTCTCCCGCTCTCACCCTTAGTCTTTCGTCTCCCGTTCGTACTGTTATATCGTTCTCTGCAATATGTCCATCGTTTTATTAACCATAAACTTTTGCCTCATCGTCGATCACAAAATTGTCATTTGGGAAAAATATGTTTCTTTGAAATTTGACTACTTTTTAGACATAATTACTTAAGACTCAATATTGTTACTACCCAACTCAATAATGTAAACCGATAACGCACTAGACTTGATTGATTAAATTACGAGAGGAAAAAGAGATGACTTTGGGATTTAAGATTGTTTTAATTCCTAAGGTTAAACTTTTGGGATAAAAAAACTAAATGTTAGGTCATCTTTATATATATATAAAAAAAATAATTCGAGCAAAAAATCGAACGAACATTTTCCGAGCAAGCGTACCTATGCTCATGCTCGGTTCATTTTCAAATCGAACCGAACCGAGCGGCTCGTTAATAATCGAGCCAGAAATCGAACGAACATTTTTCGAGCTTTATCCGAACAAGCGTCGAACGAGTTTCGAACTATTTTTACAACCCTAAGAAATACTAACCAAGCTCAGGTAAAGCAATAGCTTCATCCTGAAGACTTGAATTAACATTTGCACTAAACTATATAAGCATACCACTGTCAATGCGAATGTAATTATGTTCCTCCAGAAATACTAACCAAGTAAAATTCTAATATTTTCAACAAGGATTGCTAACCACATAAAAATCTATACTACTAAGGCTGGCCGTAGCCAGCGTTGGCCAGCAACGTGCGTTGCCATCTGGCCGTGAAGCCACGGGCTACACCGCCCCCCATGCATCGTTAACCTCCGTTGTCACTTCCACCGTTAGCCCACCAACGACCAAACAACCCCAACTTTTGCCTCTTCCACCAATCAGGTTTTTTCCTTTTATTTTTTTTTTAATTTTTGGTAATATGGGGTATTATTTAATGGGTAGTGGTAGTGACGTGGTAGTGGAGGAAAGAGAAATGGTTACACAACTTTTTGGGTAGATAGTGGAGGGGAGAGAAATGGTGATGTGACATGCACTTTAATGAGGTGGCGCTGACGTGTAGTGGTTGAGCAACTATGACTACGGGTAGCCTAATGCATTTAACGTGGGTTAAAAGATAATTTAATAAAAGACCAAATTACACCAGATTACGTTTAGTTTTAACTAAATTACAAAGGACCACATTTCCCTTTCGAAATTATAGTGGACCACCTTATTTTGAGTTTTTTGTTACGGTGGAGCACCTTTCCATTTAACTAAGTTAAAAACTAACAATTGGTCAGGGGTATTTTGGTCTTTTCATTTCTAAAGGTCACTTTGTGTATTTTTTTTGTATGGTTTATTTTATCAAAATTTTAAAAGTAGAGGAGGTAAATGTAAAAGAATATCCATCTTCTTCATTGGCCTCTCAAACACACATCACCACCACTACCCCTCCGCCGCCATCACCATCGCCGCCGCCTCCGCCATGACGCCGCCTCAACCACCGGATCAACAACCTCAACCGCCCAACGCGTTAATTTCTACATAACCCAATTTAGGCTTTGGACATCATCCGCACCGAAGGCCCGGTTCTAGGCCTTGTCCTCAACATCCAGAAAACTGAAGTGTTCTGGCCTAGTTGTGATGGCGTGAAAATGCTTGATGGTGTGTTTCCTTCAGGTATTGGTCGCCCCTCGCGCGGGGTGAAGCTGCTGGGGGGTGCTGTGAGCCGGGATGGGGAATTTGTTGAGGCCTTGGCGGTTAAGAGGGCTACTGCGGCAGTTGGGTTAATGGGGTGCCTCAAGCAGCTCCGGGACCCCCAGTGTGAATTGCTGCTCCTCCGGTCATGCATGGGGGTTTCGAAATTGTTGTTTGGGCTGCGGACGTGCCAACCACGGCACTCCGAATCCGCGGTTGCCCTTTTTGATGCAGGGCTCCGGGAAGCA
>JAOXOA010049826.1:0-15459 GCA_028566315.1 Rudbeckia hirta
TGAGCAGCTCGTGGCTCGTGGCTAGCTCGTTGGCTCGGCTCGATTTTTTAATAATAAAATTAAGTCGAGCAGAGTTGGCTTGTTTAATTTTAAGCTCAAGCTCGAGCCGGCTCGAAATTGGCTCGGCTCGGCCCGTTTACAGCCCTATTCCACCCTAACTAATTTTTGGCCTCAGAAATATTATTGGGCTCATACTCCTCAAGGTTACGAGGATAAGACTTTTATATTACTCCTTCCGTAAGGATCCCGGCACAAGGAAGACACATCCCTGCAGCATGCTTCCTGTTCTCCCCACGTCGCTTCCTCCGCTTCCTTGCAACCCTATACATAGCATTTAATGCATGGATGGGAGATCACCCTCTACGGACCGGTACAAAGGGCTTTGTCCAACGGGCTTCTCTCCCTTTTAACAAGGCATACACGACACCCCCCTTTTGGATGGGACAAATAGGTAATCATGAAATGGTATGTCTCTCCAAAATGGGTTAAGATATAACCTCCATCCACATGAGATATTCAGGTATTCAACACTTCTTCCATGTGAAGAACAAACATTCTTCACATTAACTCCAACATTCAATACTCTCATTTAAGGCTACCAACCATACGAATACTTATTCTCAAGCAGGAGGTTGGTCAAGTAGACACCCCCGGACCCTCCTTGACGAGGCTAACGGTATTGTTTTGCAGGTAGATACCACTTTGGAATACGACAACTGGTAGGGTTTCTTCCTAAGACTAACGTCGACGGTTAAGGTCTTAACATTGGCGCCATCCGTGGGACTGTTCATCCGTTGCACAGTTTCCATCTTAAGAATGACATATTTTGCCGATTTTCCACTGAAAATAAGCCCCCATGGCTGATCAAGATCAACCCCCACTCTTTATAGGGGCTAAAAACAGCGGTGCTGCAAAAAAAAACCTCTATAATGTTTCCTTGGCACACCCGTATGTTGAGGGAATGGCAAACCCAGAAGATTCTGTGTTCATAGAGGACGGATCAGATGATGAAGCTGAGAAAAGACTAGAGTTAGTGATCACCCATGATTTAGTCAGGGTACATAAAGAGGAGTTGAGAGTACAACTCGAGGCTTTTACCCGGGAGGAGCAGCTCCAGGAGATGCGTTCTAAGCTGGATTTTAACACTCCTCGCCAGACAAAAGCATGTAATACCTCTCTTAATACTGTCGAGCGGGAAAGTTTTTATTCAGGTAGACTCCTCAGTTCTGCTCATGGCGTTGGTGATAATGGTCACCCCTGAACAAAAGTCATCTATGTTGAAAGCATCATGAATGGTCACCATTAAGGCTCCCCAAAAGGACCTAGTCAAGACCACCACTGTACCATAAGAGCCGGCCAAAATCGGTGACGAGGATCCCCTAAACTGTCCTTACAGACCCCCGGACTTGGCGGATTTCTCCAAATTCTCCAAACGCATCGCCGAAGCAACCTTGCCCTCGAAGCTTAAGCTTCCAGGAAACATTGATAAGTATGATGGAACGGGAGATCCAGAGGACCATTTACATACATTCAGAGGGGCTGGACAGGTCGGGAGGTGGCCTATGCCCACCTGGTGCCATATATTTGCTCAAACTCTCATCAGGGCTGCCCGCCTGTGGTTTGACAGCCTCAAACCCGGAAGCATTGACGGGTGGGAGGAGTTGGTTGATAAGTTCCAAAGGAACTTTAGCCAGCAGAAGAAGACCATCAAGAATCCCAACGAGATTCTCCACATCCAAAGGCATACCAGTGAAAGGATAGAGCAATACATGGTAAGATTTCTTAATGAAAGCATGCAGATAAAAGACGGACCGGAAGTCATGAAGGTTAGTAGCTTCATCAATGGCTTGAGCCATGCCCAGCTCTGTGAAAAGCTAGGCGAAGACTTTCCTCCTAGTTTTGACATTCTCATGGATAAAGTACGAGCATTCTGTCAGGGGAAAGATAGCAGCTCCAAGCTATGAGAATATGAAACCAAGAGAAATCTACCTCTTACCAAGGACAAAGAGAAGGCTTCTCCATCCTTGAAGCAAAAATACCCCTCAAAAAGGGTCAAGCCATCCTTCTCTCCCTACAAGCCTCGGGGAAGGTTTGGGGAACACAACAAGGTACATGAAATATTCACCCGCTAAGCAAAACTCCTACCGAGATAATACACACTGAGAAGGTCCACCATTCGTTTACAAGACCCCCTCCCATCAAAGGCAACTCACGAAACTCCAGTCAGGAGTATTGTGACTTCCATAGGGGTTATGGCCACAACACGGACCAGTGTATAAAGCTCAAAAGGGAGATAGAAAATGTAGTAAAAATGGGAAAACTATCCCACTTACTGTAAGAAATCAAGGATGGATAGAGGTGAGTTGAAAGGCAAAGATGGGAAACCTAAATATTACATTGATTGCATCAATGTTGAAGTTTCAATGGTAGACATAACCATGATAGGTGTCGAGGTTGTAAGAAAGCGACAGGGTGGCCAGGAAAGGGGAAGGGAGGTACGACAGAAGGTGAGAGACTTTGATGAATGGGGTCCCAAGGAACCAATGATAATCCCCCACCTGACAGACGAAGACGCGCAAGAAGCCACCTGGTGATCTCTGCCCAGATAGGGCATCACCGGAATAGCCCAGATACACGTTGACGGGGGAAGCGGGGTGGAGGTGTTATACTAACGTTGCTTCTTTAGACTCAGTCGGGAGTTCAGGAGCTTATTGGAGGAAGATTCAATACCCCATGTAGGGTTCAATGGAACAATATCCCACCCTTTGGGCAAGGTTAAGTTACCTCATAAAATAGGGGTGGGAGAATGCATGAGAGTTGTCGAACTTGTTTTCTGGGTCGTACGAGCACCCTCAAAATACAACATCATCTTGGGAAGACGATGCATAAAGGCACTAAAGGCCCCGGCGTCCACAGCCCACGGAGCTCTGATGCTCCAGACTCCAAAGGGGTTAGCCATAGTCAAATCGTCGGCTGAACTAGTGGCCTTAGTTGCCTCTGAAGAGTTAAAGAAGAAGCATGGTCCCATAGAACAATGAGTCCTCCACGAGCGGTTCTCAGCCCAAACCATAAATATTGGGCAACAATTGTTCGACAAATACAAGAGCCTCTTGAAGGAACTGTTACAGATGATTATGGACATTTTTGCCTCACAACACGAAGACATGCATGGCATCCCTAGAAGTCAAGTCGAGCACAAACACAACACCCTGCCGGGGATAGAGCCTGTCAAATAGAAAAAAGAAGTATGGGCCCTAAGCGTAGCAGGGCAGCCTGTGAAGAAACAAGGAAGCTCCTGAAGGCCGGAATAATCATAGAAGTCAAATACCCCTCTTGGATTGCAAATCCAGTTATGATCAAGAAATGCGACGGGAGTTGGAGGATGTGTATATATTACAAAGATCTAAACAAAGCATGCCCTAAGGATTTCTACCCACTGCCTGAAATTGACAAGAAGGTAGGTTCTCTGGCTTCATACCCCATCAATTGCTTCTTGGATGCTTATAAGCGTTACCACCAGATCCAAATGGCCCCTCGATTCGAGGAGAAAACAACATTTTACACCGACGAGGGGGTTTTCTGTTACACAAAGATGCCCTTCGGTCTAAAGAATGCAGGGGCGACCTACCAGCGCTTCATGGACAAGCAGTTCCATAAGCAAATTGGAGTAAACCTAGAGGTATACGTGGACGATCTGGTGATCAATAGCCGAGAAGAGAGCAAGATGTTGAACGACATTGCCCACACCTTCAGCACACTCAGAAGTGCAAACATGAAGCTGAATCCGGGAAAATGTTCGTTCGGAGTAGAGGAGGGAAAGTTCCTCGGAGTAGTCGTCACGAAGGAAGGGATTAAGGCCAACCCAGAAAAGGTGAAAGCAGTGGCCAATATGACTTCCCCCGTTCCTAGAGGGACATTCAGCAACTCAATGGAGGCTCGTATCTCTGAACAGATTCCTCTCGAAGGTCGTTAAAAAGTCCCTGCCTTTTACCAATACACTGAAGGAGTGTTTAGAAACCAATCAGTTCCGGTGGAGCGAAGAGGCGGAAGCCTCCTTTATAAACTGAAGAAAACCATGTGTAACCTCCCAACACTGGCAACCCCGGTACCTCGAGAAGACTTGATCCTGTATTTAGCCGCCTCTCAAGGGGTTATAATCGGGGTTTTAATGGTTGAAAGGCTAAGGGAGTGGAACTGGGAACTTGCACAAGTTCCCATTTATTACATCAGCCGCACGTTGAAGGGGCCGAAATAGCGATACCTCCCTATGGAAAAACTTGCCCTAGCATTGGTATACGCTTCCTGATGACTCATGTGGTATTTCCTGGCTCATCCCATAAGGGTTATGACCAACACCCCCATGCAGGCTGTGTTAAGAAAACCAGAGCAGTCTAGCTGACTTGCCAATTAGGCAGTTGAGCTAGCCACCTACACCATCAAGTACGTCCCTCGAACCCATAAAAGGGCAGGTGCTAGCTGACTTTATATCAGAATTACTAGAGGAAAACTCCAGCAAGTGCTTATAGCTACAGCAGTGGCGGAATCCGAATCAAAAACTCCATCCATCTGGGAATTATACACAGACGGATCCTCCTGCAGCGAAGGGAGTGGAGCCTGTCTCAGACACAAGAGTCCTGAGGGCCAAGAGTTCACATATGCTGTCAGGCTGGAGTTCGAGATGACTAAGAACATGGCTGAATACGAGGCGTTGTTGGCGGGACTTAGAATGGCTCAAAATCTCAAAGCTGATGAAGTCAAGGTTTTTGTTGATTCACTCCTGATCATAAACCATTATCAGGGAATCTACGAGGCCAAAAACGACAACCTGACTGCTTACTTGAACAAGGTCAAAGAGCTAATTGGAACCTTTAAGAATGCTAGCATCGGCGAATGTCCCTCGCAGCCTGAACAAGCAGGCCGACGCACTCAGCAAGCTTCCCCCCCTTGGAATTTGAGAATCTGGCTCGCAATGTTCGGGTAGAAGTCTTGACTGAGCTGTCCATTTGGCGAGAAGAGGTTAGCCACTAATTGGATGACACTAATTGTTGCCTTCCTCACGACTGGGGAAGAGCCTGAAGAAAGAAACGGAGCTCAAAAACTTAGGGCGAAAGCCCTGTAATACGAAATGATCAACAACGAGCTCTACAGGAGGTCATATCTGGGTCCCTCGTTGAAATGCTTGGATTCTGAAGAAGCAAGATATGTAATCAGAGAGATACATCCAGGGCCAAAAACTATTGTAGCAAAGGCCATGATCGCTGAGTATTATTGGCCAGGGATGTTGCTCAGTGCCCTGGAAGAAATCAGGAAATGCGATAACTGTCAGGTGCATGCCCCCATCACGAGAAAACCCAAACACGAGATGATACCTGTCAGCACATTGTGGCCTTTCCACAAATGGGCCATCGATATCATAGGCCAGTTCCCTTAGGGACCCGGCAGGGTCAGGTTTGTGGTGGTCGCAATCGATTACTTCACCAAATGGATTGAAGCAAAACCACTTGCCAAGATTGATGGTAAGCAAATGAAGAGGTTTGTGTTCGAGAACATCGTATGCCGGTACGGTCTCCCTCACACAATTGTTAGCGACAATGGAAAGCAATTTGCTAGAGAGCCGTTCAAAGGCTGGTGTGAGGAATTACAAATCGAACAGGTTTTCACATCTGTAGCACACCCCCAAGCCAATGGCCAAGTCAAAAGAGCTAACTGAAGCATTATGGACGGGATTAAAGCAAGGCTGGACGAGCCAAGGGGGGATGGATTGATTAACTCCCCTATGTCCTGTGGGCGCATAGAACCACCCCCAAAACCTCCAATGGAGAGACCCCATTCAGCTTGACATATGGGACCGAGGCTATGATCCCTACAGAAGTCGGGTCACCCACATTAAGGACAAAGATAACCCAGGAGGAAGTTAATTTCAGTGACCTAAGGCTCAACCTCAACCTATTGAAAGAATGGAAGGAGAGGGCGGCCTTTAGAAAAACAAAGTACAAGAAAAAGATTGAGCAGTACTATAATTCACAGGTCAAAAAATTAAACATCCTCCTTGGTGACTTGGTCCTGCGAGACAATGAAGCCAGCCTGCAAGAAGACACCGTCAATATGGGCCCGAGATGGGAAGGACCCTACAGGGTCATATGGGCTAACCAGAAAGGCACCTTCCGACTGGCTTAGCTGGATGGGTTGGAGATCCCCAGAACCTAGAACATTATGCAACTAAGGAAGTACTATGTTTGAGGTAAGAAGGATGTAACCAGCTTAGGTACCTATGTACGAACTTCCTCTTAATATACGCTATGATTATGAAATGAATACAAGCTGCGTTTTGTGGTTAAAAAATGTCCCCCCACAGGTGACTTAACCATTACCCCCATTTAACACACGAAACTCCTCTGGAAAAAGGGAGAAGTGTCAACAAAGTTATGCAAGTTTTTAAGTCAAAACTCCCCCTTTCCCCTCTTTTTTTTGTGTTTCAAAAAGGGGGGGGGGGGATGGGGGAAGTAAAGGCAAGATTCTGAGGACATGAAAGTCTTCAGTAATCTCCCTTACCCTCCTCGTAAGAGTGGACTAAAGAAGGAGAATGAGGAACAAGATGTTCCCACAAGCATGAAATAAAATGGCCATACGTTTTCAAAGGCTAGCAAGCCTTTAAGCGACGAAATTCACAATGAGGGAACCTTTTTATTTTCATAAGCTAGCAAGTTCTTAAATAGAAGACCTTTTTTACAAAACAAATAATACCCGGGTAAAAATCATACAAGTCTCCAGAGGTAGCACCCTCTGAGACTGTCTAACGAAAGAAAAGCAAATCGAAAGGTAAGCATGCAACTGATATAAATCAATGGCAGTAAGACTTAATCCTGGCCTAGGGGGATCACCCCATCTACTCGAAAGGCCACAACTTAGGGGTGTTTGAAAACTCCCCTAAGTAATCAATAGTGTCGCCAAAGAAGGCAAAGACACTGTCAAGGAGATGTCCCTCGGACTCCTCACAGAACGTTTATGGGTCATAACAGAAGTGCATGACCACTACTAAAGTCCCCCAGAAGCTGGGAAGGCAAAGAGTCTTGGTTCCATGGCAAGATAACACTTCCATAAATGAAACACCCAGCAAGCAAGCATAAGAAAAGTAATTGTAGTTGAAACATAAATTTACCCATTATAAACATGGATGGATCATCGACCCAACCATGGCAAAAAGTAAGGGGATTAATCCCCGATGTTTTATCGGCTACATAACCGGTATTACAAACACACATAAAAACAAATTGTTCATAAACCCCACACATGGGGTATTAACATAACATGATAAACAAAAGACAGTCAGCAGAAGGCACTACTATTTATAGATCGCCACCAGCAGGGTCGAAACCGGGAGACTCGGGAAGATTAGGGGCTACCTCAGGGGTGGGAGGCTCCCGCACCGAGGCCAGAGCCTCAATCTCTTGACGGGTAATGTCTGGATGAGCCATGATTTTGTTGAGGATGGTGGAGAGAAATTGTTAAAAGCAAAGACAGACTGCTCCCTCCAAGCCTCAGCTCCTGGATAATAGTGGGCAGTGGCCTCTAGTTTAATTCCCCGCGCATGATAAGGGTAGCCAGCCTTTAATTCCCTCTGATAGCCCAGGGCGACGCTAGAATTAGCAAGGTCACCCACTCAATGAGCGTACTCCCGGCTTTCCCGGATGCGATCTTATATGAGCATCAAACTAGCACCCAGCAGCCACTGTCGTTCCTGGACTAGCCTTTGATTTTCTACTTCCACCATTGATAGGGTGATCTCAAGTGATCCAACTCGGCGACCTTATGGGCAATGGCATCATCTAGTCTCTTTTGAGCTTTCTCCAACTGGGTCTGGTGGTTGGCATCCTGATCTGACATAGCCAGCCTCAGATCGGCAATCTGGCCAGACAGTGCCTCTATCTCAGCCTGTGTGAAAGGACACAAATCAAGAGGGATTCGATGAGGTGGAAACCAAAAACACAAGTATACATACCTCCTGCTTATGAACATTATCCCTCAACCATGAAGCTTGACCATGTACATCATAGGTTATCTTCTTTTCATTCATGTGTTTGAGAGCATCATCCCTCTCCTTTCTTAACCTGGCAACCCCGGCAGGTCACTCTTTCTGGCTGTTATCTGGGCCTTGAGCTTTAGAACTTCCTCAGAAAAGACAGAGTACCTCTCCTCTACAGACATGGCCTTGTGATATAGTCCCAGGCCTCGAGACAGGCCATCCACCAAACTTAGGATGTACCTGTCTGCAGAAATCGCCAGCTCTTCCTTAGCATGTTCCTCCCTCACGACCACAAGAAAGTGTTCTTCAATAAAATCCAAGGCCATGGAAGATGAGACGACCGACTATTTTCCGGGGGAGGGCTGTAAGGGTAGAATCAGGGGGAGGCTCAACTCAGAAGAAGGGCAGCTCTGTACTATGACTGCCTTGAAGGCCACAGCTGCGAGAGGGCTGGAATGCCCCACTTCAGACGCGAAGGATTTCCCTTTCAGGTCCGGTGACTTCACAGGGCTATTAGAAGCAGCAGGGGCATGCGAATCTATCCTGACAGGCGAACCATCAGTCGGCACATGCATGGATACCTGCTGCACTACAATAAAAGGTGACTCCTAGGAGACTGCCGGTTCCACGACCTTTTCAGTCTCCACCACGGGCATCTTTGGTTGCAACACCGGAACTGTAGACAGTCAAGTGAAATCCAATCCATGAAATAGTTTGATCTATGGACAACATGATTGTGGTAAAGGCCAGGTGTCAGAACAAGATCCAAATAATATAAAGCTACCAGAAATGGAAGCAAAAAGGGACTGATGACCAACAAGGCAAAAGCATACCTACTTCGAAGCTTCCCCAACCATCAACACTTGTGGCTCAGCAGGACCCTCAGAGATGACATGCTGACGTCTACGGGTAACCAAAGGCACTTCCTCTGACTGTGTAGGTGAATCGTCAACCACGTCAGGGGTATGAGACAAGGAGACGACTTCTTTTGACTCCTTAATGATAGCTTACAGCAAGAGGCCCCTCCACCAGACTAGGACTCTCCATCGGACAACTTCCTTCTCTTGATCAAGACACCAATAGTTTCATCTTCATCGCTAAAAAGTTCAATTGCTTCTCTTGGGGGATGGTTACCTTAGAATATGGCACTGACGTACCTGAAGCTGCCTTCTTCTCATCCTCTATCTTCTTATTCACAAACTACATTCCTTGTACTCCTCTTTCCAAAGCACGCAACAAAGACATATCTGCAAATGACAATCCAAAGGGAAAAAATTCAAGAAAACCATAAAAAACAGAACAGTTAAAACGCGAGAAATTCCCCAAGGCCTACCTTTTCCCTTATACTCGGCCACCAGTCGACCCACATGTGAATCTGTAGGGTTGCTTAAACCCACCATGACGCAGAGGCCTTCTTCCTAGGGAGCCGCACGTGTAGGGTGATCCACCAACAAATCGAGAAGGGTTTTCTCGTCCTTATTGAGAACAAGGTGTGGGTCATCCACCTTGCGAGAGGTGTCTCTGAATGGCAAGGGCTCTGCCAGGAAATCGTGAGAAACCAAAAAGAAATTCTCTTTCCATTCATGAGGATTGGTATGGGACGGCACATCTATCGCACAAGGTTTCTGCGATCTGGGATGATGACGCTCGGATGTAAACCAATCACCGTCGACCCGGACATAATAAAAAGCCCTAAACAAGTTCACAGTGGCATGCCCATCAAACGTTCGACATGCACCCTCAAAATCGGTCATTCTTAGGATCCCTAGAGGATGCATCTAAGACATGTGTACTTGATAGAATTTCAGAAGATTCATTTGAAAAGTGGTCAAGGGATGTCTCAAATTACTAAAAATAAAAGAAGCAGAGTAAACCCACATGAGGTCCCTGTTTGCCATCACTACTGCCCCAGAGCTGGGTAGTTGCGGTTGCAGGGCAAGAGGGATCTTGTACTTTTTATATAGGGCGGCAAGTCCCTTACGGTCCATAACCGGCAGGATGGAATTGATACCGCCTCTACCACCTTCCATTGTAGAAAATTAGCAAAGAGAAGGAAGGATTTAACTAGAAAGGTATAAAACAGAGTACCTTAGGAGCAAGAAGATGAAGTCGCCTGGAGGGAATTAGGGCTTGAAGGAAGAAGAGAAATGGAGGAGAAGGAAAATAGACGGGGACTTATGGTGAGTCATTTCAATCGTCACCTCAATATTCAAAATTCTAAACCATCTGGCTCCTACACGTGTCGCCAGTATTCTCCCAGCCGACGGATGGGCTGCACATGGGACCCACTACTTGAGTATCCCCTTGATCCATAAAAAATGTCAAGACAACTTGGATCCTTTTTGTCGGGTCCACACTTTTTCATTACAAAATCTCTCTTTTTGTAATTGGGTCCATCTATTATGAGTAGGTCCATCGACTTTTATTCAAAAGAGTGGGCCTAATCTGTTAAGCCCCAAATTAAGAAGGCTCTTATAGGCAGGCAGTTGTGCGAAGGGTGGGACTGCAAATTCCTCCTCCAATCATTGGGGCAAGAAATTTCCTGAGGAATTTGAGTGACTTGATGACGTACGTTATGACTCAATTAACGATCTTGCATCGTTAGTTATGTTTAATGGAGGTCTTTGCTGGGCCTGGGCGGTAGTTCCACCCTAACCAGTCTTGTCCTCAGGAATATCATTGGGCCCACACTCCTCAAGGTTATGAGGATAAGACTTTTATATTACTCCTCCCATACAGATCCCTACACAAGGAAGACACATCCCCGCAACATACTTCCTGTTCCCCCATGTTGCCTTCGCCGCCTTCCTTGCAACCCCATACATAGCATTTAATGCATGGATGGGAGATCACCCTCTATGGACCGGTACAAAGCTTCTCGCCTTCAAAGAAAAACCCTAATTGGTTTTGTCCAACGGGCTTCTCTCCCTTTTGACAAGGCATACACGCCACCCCCTTTTGGATGGGACGGATAGGTAATCATGTAATGGTACCTCTCTCCAAAATGGGTTAAGATATAACCTCCATCCACATGCAATATTAAGGTATACAACACTTCTTCCATGTGAAGAACAAACATTCTTCACATTAACTCCACCATTCAATACTCTCATTTAAGGCTACCAATCATACGAATACTTATTCTCATGCCAGAGGTTAGTTAAGGAGACACCCCCGGGCCCTCCTTGACGAGGCTAACGGTGTTGTTTTGCAGGTAGATACCACTTTGGAAGACGACAACTGGTAGGGTTTCATCCTAAGATTAACGTCGACGGTTGAGGTCTTAACAAAAGGGGAAGGAGTGATGTGCTTCGGCTCTTCAAACCGTCAAACCTCTCCACTGGCACCTCATAGGCTTTATGGACTCCTAGCCAAAGGTTTTTTTTCTATGTATCCAAATGAGCTTAGGGCTCTTCTTAGGAGCTTTGGTGTACCTTTTTGTATGACAATCCATCATTGTAGGTTGAATCACTTTGTGCCCAATGAGCCGATAGGCTTGAAGGCTTCCATTGCCTCACTTGTGGCTTCATAGGCTTCTTTACTCTTTAATTTGATGTGTCATTTTTTATTGGATGGGAGAGAGGCCTCCAAGCCCACCACTTT
Source organism: Rudbeckia hirta (assembly GCA_028566315.1). Lineage (NCBI taxonomy): Eukaryota > Viridiplantae > Streptophyta > Magnoliopsida > Asterales > Asteraceae > Rudbeckia > Rudbeckia hirta. Next base: position 11,627 of record JAOXOA010049826.1, read on the forward strand.
CTTCACCCTTATATGTATAGCTAATTATACTAGATAAATTTTAACTTTAAAATATACACCACATCTCCTTTATTTTAAATTTTTGTTATAGTGCATGTCATTTAACACTAATAGGGTCAAATTTTAAAGGTAGGTTATTAGTGTTTTGGTCAAAAATTGAAAAGATCCAATGCTTTAGACTAAGTATGAAATATGGCTAAATAGATGGACACAATGATATGTTGACTATGGGGAAAAAACCCTTAAAACCTATGAGCAGCTCGAGGACTTGCTCACAAGGATCTCCGGCATAAACTACCCCCCGGATGTTGAAAACTATCACCACCAATTCTACTAATTGAAAAATAGATATTACAAGTTGGAAGCTTGATCAAGTGATTACAATGATTCCCTAGTGCGTGTGAATGAAAGTAGTACGAAAACAAGAACAAATTAGTGAGTAGTGAAGTTGTGTATGTCGTGTCTAACACTTAGATCAAGCCCCGTTTATATAGCTTAACTAACATAACTAAACGTTTGAAAAATCCGCCAAGTATCCTTTACTCTTCAAAGTGACCGTTGCCACCCTAGACCACGTCCACCTCTTTTCAAGGTTAGCTCTGATATAGTAGGTATGACTTAGTCTTCTCACTCTCTCCTGTAACAAACAAAGTTCAAGCATAGAAGACAACCGTTAGAGATTTATAATAAACATCAGGATCCTTAAGCCTGCAAAACAAGTGTTAGTAACAATATGTAAGGACCCTTCACTAGATCTAGTATAGCTAAGGATACTAATGAAGGATAGAATATCCTTTCCCTAACAATTGTCCCTAATTTTTTTGGCAGTTAGATAATCGTATGGGCCAGCTATCAAAAAATTCAAATTTTTAATGTTAACCGTATCTTAAGAGAGAGAGATAGAGAGAGAGAAATGGTGAGGCGACGTGGTTTCGATGGTTTCCAAGGACTCGGACATCTTATAAATGATCGGTTATTCTATGGTTTTGATCCACCTTTCACATCGGCGACAAATGTCAAGATTTCGTCTTTGCTTCTTCACCTTCTATCTCTTTGATTCTTGCAACAATGGCTAAATGATATGCATGATCAAACCTGCAACTCGTGCCTTATGAGGCGGAGGATAAGCTCATCTCTAAGGAATTCTTGGACGTTCCTGAGGGGAAAACTGCTCATTCCGAGACGCTGAAATTTTGTCAAAACCTGCTTCCCTAATGGAACTGTGTTCAGACCATTCGAGACCTCCACTAAGTCCGATGCTTTATGTAACTTTTGGGTATATTTCCCTTCTCTTCCTTTTATGCTAGGTTTCAAATATCCTCCCCCCCCCAACCATGGCTTTTTTCGCCACTACAAAGCTTTTGCTTTAGCCAAGCAATGCCCCAAATGTGGAGAGTTTTGTTTACCCTGGAAAAAATTATTCGAGTGTATAACATTCACCTTTGTATCCCTGAGTTAAGCCTACTCTATCAGCTCCGACTTCACAGATCTCACCGTTACTTGTTTAAGATCCATCCTAAACAGGCTTATCCACTATTTAAAGTGGTCCAAATGGTTCTTATTGGAAACACTAGTTCTTCTTTGTGAAACATGATATGTTCCTGATTATAAGCGGTTACCGGTGCAATGGGTTACCACTGGTAGGATCCTTAGCCTTGGATATATGTTTTTATAGACTGATTGTGTATCCTAACTTCTTCTTCTGTTTTTTTCTTTTTTACAGCAATCAAAATTGATAAGCTGTTGAATATCACCCAGGAGAACATAGAGCACGTTAAAGATCTTCTAAAGTTGGATCCCATTGATCGAACGTTTCAAACCAGATTGCCTAAAGAGAATGACGCCCAATCTTCTAATTCTGCGATGTCGAGTAAGGATCCTTAACTTTACCTACCTGCATAAGATTGTTAGTAATACTTGTGTTTAAGGATCCTTGATCTTCCATGCAGGCATCAAGAAGCCTGGTCCCTGTTTGTTTTGGATGATATTGACAACCAAATCAATCTTGTGATAAAAAAAAAGAAGCCTGTCGATCTCCCTGATCCCAAGGTGAGCATTGTTCGTCCTAAGGGCTCGGGGTCGAAGAAAAGAAAAACCAGCGAGAGCACTGAAGGATCCTTGTTTGCAGACCTGGATCCGTCCCAAGCCGAGAAGAGGCTCCATGCATTCATTGGCCATGTAAAATAAAAAAATTTAAAAGTTAAGTACAAACCTGTAAGGATACTAAGTAATTTACTGTTGTGTGTGATAGTACACAGAGCAGGTGAAAGGATATTATGTGACTCTCGCTGATGATGCAGAAAGGGAACTGGCTCGAATCAAGAAGGTGTTGGCTGCAAAAGAGAAGGAACTTTCAACGAAGGACAAGGCTCTGGCTGTCAAGGAAAAAAATTTCGAGGAACGACTGAGGGCTCTAGAGGTGGCTCACCAAGAAGGCAGGAAGGAAGACCCGGAAGGAATGAAGGCATATGATTCACTCTCAGTCTTCCAAGCTCGTTTGAAGATGGTCAAGGAGGTAGAGGATCTTTCCTTTGATCGCTCCAAGTGGGATGTGAAAAAGTGGAAAGCAGTGGTGGCCCATCTTAGTGGCGAAGAAGTCGAGGAAATATCGAAGGATATTTCTGGTAGTGGAACGGTCCTGGAGGTCCAGGTGGAGGATGAAGAGGGAGGAAAGGGCATTGGCGATGAAAGATATAATGAAAAGGCCTGAGCCAAGCCATTAGTGAAGCTTTTTAGAATCAAGCTTTAGTTTTTTGTGGTTCTGTTATGATGATGATGGGATGTTTCTGGACAAGTAGTTTTTACGAATAACTGAGCAAGGATACTAGATCCTTGTAGACAATAAATAACCCAGGTGGATGAGTCCTTATTTTGGACGAAGCTTGTGTTACCCCAATGACCGTAGACCATGACTACTCCGAACAGATGGGCCTGTGTATACAAACGAAGTTCGAAGTAGTATCTTTTCCACTTTAATGACTATCTTTTAACTATCCATGGAGCGTGGTTTTTGTTCTAATTTAAAGATCCTTAGAACAAATTTGTTAATATTTTGAAAAACATGACAATCTATTAAGTCGTATCCATGGATCAAGAGATAGAAAAGTTAAAAGCCATCGGGTACATACCTTATATCTTTATAGAATCCATCTATTCTCGATACAATCCCTGATAGTAAGATAATGTAATTAGTAGAACATACTTTTAAGGATTCTGAGACCCAGACTGGCTTGAGGATTATCCTTAGAAGTATCTCAGATTGTCCCTGCAATCATAGAATAATTTCTTGGAACCAACCTTAAGACAAAATCCAAATACTTGGGTGAAGCCATTCAATCACTTGGGACTAAGCTAAAGATACTTGGCTTATTGTGGTCTTGGAGTTTTGGCTTTGCCAGATCATCAGTTCTTTTCGGAGCCTAACAATCCTAATTGAAAACCTAATCGGCAAGGATGATCTTCAACATCTTCATGAACTTTGAATGCTCGAAACACAATAGATGCAAGTGTTGAGTCTAATGTTCCTAGATAGGTTGTGTATGTCTTGTTTGATTTTGTTTACATGATGTAACAAGTTGTAATGAGTTTTTGATGTAACCATGACTTACTGCGTGACACCACAGCAGCACTCCTGAGCCGCAGCATTTACTGCGTGACAGGGTGTGTCGCAGCTGCTGTGCCGCAGGTAAGATCTGGTAGTATATATAGGGGTGTTTGCTAGTTGTTAGTTAGTTCTTGGAAGTTCTTGGCTAGCATTTGCATGTATTCTCTCTCAGAGACTTGAAGGTTGCTTGTAACTAAACATTGTTATATCAACAAGCAGATTATTTACC
>JAOXOA010053871.1:0-10864 GCA_028566315.1 Rudbeckia hirta
GAGCGGCTCGTTTTCAATCGAGCGAACAATCGGGCGAGCAAATTTCAAGCGAGTCGCGAGCGAGTCCCGAGTTCCGAACCATTTGGACAGCCCTACATTCCACCATTTAGACGGAGACTGTCGACTCGCTTAAAGTTCACTCAAATATAGATTGTGAAAAACATGGTTTGAAATCGGTTTGGTTTTTAATGAGTTGAGCCCGAGTCAAGGTATGTTCAGTTCGTGATCGCTCATTAGCTGACTCGTTCTGTTGGCTGTTGACTTGGTTCAACTAAAAAAATCAAATTGATTATTAAAATATTGTGTTTAGATCTTAGTTAGTATGATCTTGAGACATATATTTTAAAGTTAATTTCATAATTTTGTAATTGAAAATTTAAATAGGTGTTTGGGATACTTGGTAAAATAAACTTAACTCACTTTAGTTTCAGACTTTCACTTATGGTTTAAAAAGTCATTGCTCGCGCTTTGTTCGAGAAAAGCATGTCTTGAATTCAGATTGGTTCGAAATTGGTTCAGTTATAAATGGGTTGATCCGGCTCGGGTCGATTTATTAATGAGTCATGCCTGAGCCAAGGTTGGTTCGGTTCGGCTTGGCTCGACTCGTTAACAGCCCTAGTTTGAACCGTTTGTCAATAACAACATTTTTCTAAATGGTGCAACAAGTAATTAAGAGAATAATATTGAAACTAACGTCTAACAATATAAATTAATAAATAGAAATAGTCCTGGATGGATGTGGCATGTGAATTGAAAATAGAAGTGACCAAACAGGCTGCCTGACAACGATTCCAAATGGTGCAACACCTGAAACAAGCCAAAACCAAACGTTCCCATGCTGTGGTTGTTTTACCTATATATATATATATATATATATTTTATTATATATTTAATATTTTATACGCAAGCTGCGAAGAAATTAGTCAGACTATTCAATTAATTAGTATAGCAAGCAGATGAGTAATAAATCTAAAATAAAAATTTTGAGGTATTTTAAATTTTATAATGTACAGTTATATAATGTAAAAGAAAAAATACGCTAATTAATAAAATTAAATACATACATAGGAGATTTCTCATATTCGGGCTAATTTTATGAGTATTCTAATTTTTTCAGGGGTATCCTGTAAATATACTAATATAGTGAACGAAAAATCTTCTTTTTTTACACTGCGCAAACAAAGTTGAGGGTAGCTCAGGCTACCCCTCCCCTCCTTTTGTCTGGCCCTGAAACCGACAGATAACTTAATTAATTTATTTAGTAAAGAAAGTCCAAGTGGTAAGAGACTTGCCTCCCAATGTGGAGATACAAATTTGATTCTTGCAAGGGTCAGTTCGAGGGACATGATCTGTGTGATGGGACGAACCGAGGCTTTAATCCCGGTTTCGAACCTGACAGGGGCGAGGGTTTACGGATTCATCCGCTTCTCGCGCATCTGGGGAGTATAGTCTCACAGAAATCGAGGAGTCGACCTCGGTCATAGCCTCTAGTAAATAGGGTTGTTCACGAGCCGAACCGAGCATGCCTATGCTCATACTCGGTTCGTTTCCAACCCGAACCGAACCGATCTCGATCATCTACAACCGAGTCTCATTTCGAACCGAGCAGGAATCGAACGAGCATTTTCCGAGCATTTTCCGAGCGAGCTTCGAGCGACTTGGACAACTCTAAGCACAATAAAATTGTAACATTAAAGCTAAAAGTAAAACTCTAAGCTGCTAAACGTAAGTCTTCGACACGCGTAGTCTACTTATCATCTCATCATATTTCGCTCTCACCTATTATCGTTTGTTTCTCGCTCTCACGTCATCGTTTTCTACAATATGCTCATCGCTTAATCAGTCATAATTATTACGTCGTCATTCACCATAAAATGTCATTTGCGAAAATATTTTGCTATGTAATTTGACTGTTTTAAGACAAAAAAAACTTAATATTCAACAATGTAACTATCTACCTCTACAAATTGGAGCTGGATGACACACTAGACTTGATTGATTGAATTATGAGAGGGAAAGAAGAGGATTTAGGGATTTGGGGTTGTTTTTAATTATTTAGGTTAAACTTTAAGGCTAAAATTAACTAAATATTAGACCATATTTATGTATATATTTAAAATAATTCGAGTAAAAATTCGATCGAGCATTTTCCGAGTGAGCATACCTATGCTCATGCTCGGTTCGTTTTCCAACCGAACCGAACCGATCGGCTCGTTTTTAATCGAGCAAAAAATCGAACGAGCTTTTTCCGAGCGAGCGTCGAGTGAGTTTCGAGTTTCGTACTATTTGAACAGCCCTACGGCGAACCCTCAAATTCCTTCTCCGGCGAACCCTCAAATTCCCTCTCTGGCAAGCAGACTGTATCCAAAATTTATATATTATCAACGTTTATACTTTTTTTAAACTTTTGTATTTTTATTTTTATATACAGTTTACCTTTTTTTAATATTTTTTCAAAATTTTATTTTTTAATTTTCAGTTTTGTACTTTTTTTTTTTTAAATTCTTGTTAAAAAAAACATTTTATTTATTTGTTTATTATGTTGGAGGTGGTGTGGATTACAACTTTCAACTTATGGATACTTACGATCCATTTTGATCCGATCCATTTTGATCTAAATCCATTTCGATCCAATCCATTTTGATCCATTTTTTAGATAGTCCATTTTGATCCAAATCTATTTTGATCCAAAACTATGTTGATCCAACCATTAAACTAGTCCAATCCATCTATTTTGCCAGCCCTACTTCTCTATTTATACAAGAAATGAAAGATGAATTTATTTAGAAGAATTTGATAAGGAGATAGGAGGTTCTATATATGCTTGATTCGATTCAATTATTCACATGGCGGTATGGAGGTACAATGGTGGTGGTGGCAGGAGGATGGTGGGTGGTTGTGTGATTTGGTGCAATTTAGGGATTGAGGTTCGTCGGAGAAGACGACCGAAAGGGGATGGGAAGAGAGACCGTGGTGGTTGTGTGGTGCAGGTGGTGGTTTAAGAACTATTTAAGAAAATTTTCATAACGGCTCCTATTTTTTTAGATTTTACAAAATAGTTCAAAATCATTACAAGAATTAACCTTTAAATGTGAAAAGACCAAAATATCCTAGCATTCAGCTAGTTTTTAACTCAGTTAGTGACAAAGGTCATACGTTGTAACCAAACATAAAAAGATGATCCACTATAATTATTGAAGTTAAATGTGGTTCTTTGTGATTTGCTGAAAATGTAAAGGTCATTGAGTGTAATTTAGTCCAGTTATTGTGTTCTAAAATTGGATCGATCAGTCGGCCGGTCCAACTAGGAAACCACTTGTGAAATAAAGCGGTTGCGATGGAAACTGGACCAGACTGGTTTCACAAAAACATGTTATCAATATTATTATAATGCAAACTCGAATGATAATACTTTAATTCCATACATGTCTTAAAATTAAAACGTATGAAGATATATGGCCCGCGACACCCGTTTAGTGGGCCGCAAATCCATATATATTTGCAGTGGCAGGTTTAGAATAAAAGTTCAGGGGTATCTGTTTTTTTACCGTAGTCATACAATGTGAAAGAAAAAAACACGATAACTAATAATATTAAACACATACCTAATAGATTTTCCTCTTCGTGCTTGATTTAGAGGTGTCATAATTGTTTTTAGGGATATCCCATACATATAACAAAAAATTGCACTACGTGGAGAAAGTTGAGGGGTATTCTGAGATACCCCTAAGATACACATAGGTCCGCCTCTGTCTATTTGGACAATGACCTAGCCCAGAGTCCAAAAAGATGTCGCATCGAAGGCTCAGTAAGCCTAAAACACATTGGATCACAACTCCTCGCGTGCGCGCCCCTAGGAAGTCCTTACGTTGCACGTGCGCATGACAGATTACACAACTATATGATTACAATGGACCAGCGCAACAGCGGATTATGCCCATTAATTTTCATGCCCACAAGATACTCTTATGGGGCACTCCTACACAGGGGATCTGGCAACAGAGACCAAAAGAACGAATCGTACAAGTGGTAAGGGGAATGACGATCCCACTTACCCGTGGGGACCATGAGCTGGAAATGTTGTCCGCTCGCTAGACCTGCCAGATCGTGTAAGAAGGGCAACCCTAATCCAAGACTATAAATAGCCAAAAAGGTTCTCCATTTAAGCATCACGCAATCCATATTACATAGACTAAACGCTGCCAAAATACTCTCACACTTAAGAACATTCATTAAGCACCAAACTCTCAAGAGGAAGCCAATCCTCCAAGATCAACAACCTTGGAGATAGATTAGATATAGACTATTATTAATCCCTTGTAATAGCTGGTTTAGATCTTTGTATTTTCATTGGCGTCATCCGTCTTGCTAGTTCGCTACCCTTCTACTTCAATTTTCACACCCTCTCTTTACACTTTTCGGTTTTTTTCCTCGTTTAAGTTGGATTCTACACCTGACTCCACACCTTCCGCAACTTATGTGTCCATCGGTCCGTTATTACTAGAAAATTTGACTATGCTTCATTCAGAGCAGTCAAAATGGCTGCCGAAATAAGGAATACGAAACCCCCACCAAAAACGTATACGTTCGCTGAGGTTGCACCCCCACCATTTGAAAGCTGTAGAATTCCCAATCGTTTCCTCACAACAGATTCATCCACTAATCTTAGTGGTAGATGGATTCTTTGCTACCATGTCTTTTGCACCATACACAGGCAGTTCTACACACATCTAGCCCATAAGCGCACCAGCAATGACCGGCAGCCCAGTCATCGTAGAATATCAGGCGCACGTCAGAGCATCCGCAAGCCGCTGGTTATTATGCGTCATATGAATTCCAAACACCCAGAGCCTTGGCGAGTGCCTCACCAGGCTTATCAGATTTCCAGCGGTCCCACGCAAGCCAATGACCAATAGCACCGGTGATTAGCACACAGTTGAGCGTTGTATCGAATGTCACACCCCAACGTCAGCCCTAACCACAGAGAACAGGATCCAAGAACAATGCCAACAAATGATGCAATGGGTTAAAGATTGGGAAAGGTAGGCCAAGATGGTCCAAGTTCGAGAAAACCTATCATTTATGGAGACAGGGCATGCCGCCTCAATAGCTCCAACACAGATCACCCGAGCTATAGCCCCGCGCAGGGAAACAACTTAGGCGCAGACACATTCAAACTTGTTTACAACACGACGCCATTCTCAACGTACATAGTCACAACAAACTAAAGCTTGGCGGGGACGCTGCAGGCGCACCAGGACCATCTGCGCATTTAAGTGGGTACACAAACCCTGGCGCGCCAATGCAGGTCGTAAGAAACTCTGAGGAATACGAACTCTCAAAGCCGTATCGACCGAATGAGTTTACAAAAAAATCAAAGTTCACAACAAGAATAACACATGCACCTTTCCTAGCAAAAACCAAGATGCCAACAACCGTCGGTAAATACGATAGCAACTCAGACCCAGATGAACATCTGAGTCTCTTCTGCACCACGGGAGGAGTTGAGGGGTGGACCATGGCGGTATGGTGCCACATGTTTTTGCAAACCCTTACCAGCGGCACACGGTTTGATAGCCTCCTGCGGGAGAGATTGGCGATTTTGAAGAGCAGGTCAAGAAATTCTCACAACATTCTAGCCAACAGAAGCGCCATACAAAGGACAAGGACGAAACTATGTTCATCCGCCGACGTGATAATGAGCACGTGGATAACTTTATAACTTGTTACAACAAGGAGGCCTTACAGATTGGAGGGGTAGGTTAACAATTGATAATTGTCCGTTTCATGAATGGCACAAGGAGCAGCAAGTTGAAGCGGTGTCTGAATGGGTAGGATCGAATGCCCATAACTTGGAGCAAGATCATGGTCGCCGCCAAGGTCTTTGCCTGAACAAAAAAAAGCATCTCCCATGTGCACACCTTAGAGGTCAAGGCAGCATGGAAGGACAAGCCTAGACATCAAGATTTGAAATGACCGAGATACCAATCCGTCTGGAACAGGCTGCAGCCGATCTCAGACAGCCAAGCACTTGAAAAGAAATACTCAACACTACCACCTCCGGCAGCGCGCCAAGAGCCACGCCAAGACTTCCGGTACAACAATGGAAGAAATCACAGATGGCATGTCTATCCGATCCTTACAAAAAAACTGAGCCAGATCCTACTGACAAAGAATGTTAAGTTTCAAACGCTAAGGCTGATGAATCCGGGAGCATATAAGGATCCCAACAGATATTGTGATTTCCAAAAGGAACATGCCCACAACACCGATGACTGCTATAATTTGAGACGGTAGATCGAAACCTATCATCCATTTGGTACAAACTAGTACCAGTAGAGTTTTCCTATAGGGTTGTTGTAGAGGGTTTCGAGCATTGTTTTCTCGTGATTTATCCAAACCATGGACTTAGATCAAAATTTCAGGGTGTTACAACATATCAAAGATCCAAGAGACAACATTATTGAAAAGGTTGCTGAGAAGGCCAAGGAGCAAAGGGGTGCTGACCTTGTTGCTGCCCTTGTACAAAAGCATAAGGGTCTGCTTTACAAAAACATAAGTTGAAGGAACTACTGGCTAAAGAAAGAAAAGCCAAGGAAGAGGCTCTGATTAAGGTAAAGATTGAAGTTCAGAGAAAGTAAAAGAAAGAGCAGAGACCAGGGCTTGAGGACATTGAAACCTATCTCCAAAGAGATCAAGTATCTGCTGATAAACAACATCTCTAAATTGTTGCTTCTGGAGAACCAACCAAAGCCTTAACCCTTCCTCTACCTCAACCATCCCAAACAGACCAGTCAAAACCTTCACCAGAAACAAATCCAAACCACCAACTGAACCTAAAACCCAACCAAAACCTATTTCTCAAACTACTCTTACACATACAGTTGCTAAACCTGCACCCTTGGCACCCAAATCAACCCAATCACCTAAACCTACCCAACTACTGAAACCCAAGCCTGAACCTTACACAAAATTTACAGCCCAAACTGCACCGAAAAGAAAAGAACCTAAGCCCACACCCAAACAGCCTACCCCTACAAAATCACCAACTACCTAAACACAAAGACCTAAGAGGATGAAAACCCTTATAAGCTTCTGTAATGCACTTGAATTGGTAAGGTTCTAAGGCGTCTACTTTTTGGTCTATCTCTCATACCGGATAACAATCCTTTCGGCATGTTTCACTTAGATATTTAAAGTCTATACACATGCGCCACTGCTTGGTTGGCCACCCATGTTTGGTATGGCACTTCTCTCATGATTCCCACTTTGACCAGCTCTTACATTTGCTCATCCATGGTTTTGATTTTGGTTGAGCCTATTGTTCTCCGTTTTTTTGTGTGACCAGCTCCCTGCCTCTATAAACGTTTAAATTTTATTATGCTATTGGTCTGGGTACTCCTCCCAAATCTGATTATGGCCATGCGAAAACATCTTCATATTGCCTTGCCATAGTAGTTGTTCAAAGCACTCATACATGTTTTTAGTTTCCATCAGTTCTAGAGTTATCTTCTATTAAGGGAATCACTGGTTTAGGAACTAGTTATTTGGTTATGTGTGCGTTGTTATTAGCGCTTTGGTGGGTCTAGCTTCAGCTACGAATCCGCATAATTCATCTACTTTCAGGATGCATACTCCCGACGGGGTAGGGAACCCTAGCATACAGTGAGCTATTGACGGTATGACACTAGATAATGATAAGGTCTCCCTTCTAGAATTACGTTGTACTGTGATGCAGTGGCTCTACCAAAAAAATGACAGCTTATGTTCTTGATCGTCTTCCGTTTGTCAGGGTGACATGGAAGGAAATTTTGCCGATTGGATGGCTCACCTTGTTAGAGACGCCTGAGATTGGGCATCTGCTGGTTCAAACCGATCCTGGTCTTCCTTATCCATATGGAAAAATCATTTCTCATAGATTACATTAGAGGAGTTCCCTTCATCGATTAGACACCTTTGGACCTACAGTGCCTCTGAGGGGCGTATGACCAGTAGGCCTGGCTTTGTTTCTTCTACGTACCACTAGGAAGATGAATTTTGTTTTTTAATTCATCCTCCTCTTCCTTTATTCACTTGTTAAACTCCATGCACGGTCCACATATGATCATGTGATGTTGCGTGTTCTTTTATGTTTATGAGTGCCCTGACTTCTCAATGCAGGGGATTCGTGTCTGTGGATGAGATAACACTTTAAATCAGGGATATTGTTGGGAAGTTGTGAGTGTGTGTGAACGGTTTTGACGACTACTATGTATGTGGAAAGTTTGAATCCACTAGATAAATCACTTCCTCAAATAAAAACAACAAAAAGAAAACGTGAGCACATAAAAGGGGACAGATCTAGCTGATGGGATGATGTCAATTAAGATATAAAACCTAAAGTAAAAGACACAAAGATCGAATCTTGAGTTTGGTCCTAAACTATCTCCAAGTGTTATTCTTCTTGAAGGATTGGCCTTCTTCTTGGCTTTGATTCTTTCTTATTCTTGGTGATATTTGGATATAGTTTTTTAAGTTGATTGAGGACATAACGATCTTGTAAATGAGAGGACAAGACTATTTATAGTCTTGTGCTTCTAGCAGTACGTTCTATGGAGCCTACAAGTGGACAAGACAATGGCCCACGAGTCCCACAGGTTAGTGGGATGCCATTTGTCTCCCTTGTGTCCTTTCTGCCAAAAATGTTGGATCCCCTATGTGCGGGTACTATAGTAAAGGTATCATAGGTGCACGCATGGAATGAAGGATGTTTTGGTGCTGTGTTGGTCCAAAGGATGCCTCGACAATCATGCGGGTGGTGTTGGGTAAACTTGATATCGGGTCGATTCCGGTTGATTTCGGATATGTTTTTGGGTCAACTAAGTGGCTTAATTAGATGTGAGATTGTCCTACAAGTTTAAATTGATTTAGTCAAAATGTGGACCGAGTCTTGAGGAGTGTTGGGTGCATGTGAACATGAAAGAGTAGGTTAGTTTGCTCCACGATAGGAGGAATAGTAGTAGTATGTGGGTTGTTAGACTTTTAATATAAAAATATGTAGTAGTAGGTCATAATTCTTGTACTCTCTCATTTTTAAATAAAAAGCATTTTTGATCCATAAATCTTTTGTAAGTGAATTTTATGAGTGTTTTGATTCTTGGGCAATACCAACATTTGGTATTAGGGTGAAAGGTTGAAGATAGTGTTGCCGTTTTGAGAGTCGGTGACGGCGGAAAGAGCAGCCCCTAGGGCTTGATAGGGAGAAAGAAGTAAGAAAGAAGGCTAGAAATCTGATTAATTAATCAACGATAAAAGAAAGAAGATTGAGAGAAAATGTTTGCTCGATTCAGCAGGGAGAGAACACACGTTCGTGAATTTTGTAAGAAGCAAATGCAAGCGGACAAATTGTTCAATGCATGAAGGCGGGTAAGAAAGAAAGAGATAACTCCGAGAAGAAGAAAGGAGACACTTGATCGGATCTCGCCTCGCCAGCGACGTAGAATGAAGACCGACGAGTCGTGACATAGACCGGCAGCTAATCTAGACCGAGAAAGGTTAGAACCGAAGTCCGTGAGAATGCATGTTAGTACGAAAAGGAAAATCTCTTTGTTTTCATTTAGAAAGAGTGACAACAAACCATCAAAAGTCAGAAGTAAATATGGAAGAATTGAAGGAAGAAGAGACGAACAAATGAGGTTGTTTGTGATAAGTTTTGTGATTAAATATCACATAAAAAGGAAGCATGCAAGTTGCTGAATTGAAGAAAAAGACAAATTCAAGCAAGTAGGTGAAGCATACAAGCAAGTAGGTGAAGCATACAAGCAAGCATCACAACTAATTGACGCAAGAAGTATGACGTAGCAAGAATGGTAGCAAGATTAAGCAAGAAAAAAGTCAGCAAGATATCAAGAAATGAAACACGTGTGGTTTCTATAGCAAGGGCAAGTCGAAAGAACGGGTCATATGTGGCTCGTAGAAAGTAGCAAGACTGAACCTTGTGGTTCGAATGGCATGTTAGCATGGAGATTCAAAGCAGGCATGAGAGTTTGAATGAAGACATAGCAAGTTAGCAAGAAAACTAGTTATAGCAAGAACAAGTTATAAGAGCTTTGTGTTCTTGAAGCAAGTAGAAAGATCGAGTGTTTGTGATTCGAATAGCATGACAAGAAGCAAGCAAGTAGCAAGTAAATTTGATTCCGGGTTTAGAATGAAAAGCAAGAACGAAAGCAAGCAAGAAACAAGCAAGTAGCATGGACCAAATCAAGATTACGGGGGTCAATGTTGTGTAATCTTGATATCGGGTCGATTCGGGTTGATTTCGAGCCTATTTTTAGGTCATTCAAGTGTCTTAATTTGACGTGAGAATGTCTAGCAAGTTAAGACTGATTTAGCCAAAACGTGGACCGAGTCTTGAGGAGTGTTGGATGCGTGTGAACATGGGAGAGTAGGTTCATTTGCTCCATAATAGGAGGAATAGTAGTAGTACGTGGTCCCCACCTAAGTTGTGAAGTGTCATTTTAGTGGTGAGATAAAACTCAGGGAACATATAGTACTATTTTCGAATCCCACATAGGGGTTTTCCCAGATTTATTGGGTTTCCTCCTGAATTGATTTATAGTCATTATGCCTAGTGGAGATGGATATGATCGGATGGTTCCACTGGTGGCATGATAATAGTTCAATGGTTCGTTAGTTATCCAGATTTACCGTTTAAAGAAAAGTATTAGTAGTTGGGTTGTTAATCTTTTAACATAAAAATAGGTAAGTAGTAGGTTACAATTCTTGTACTCTCTATTTTTCAAATAAAAAGCATTTTTGAGCTAGAAATCTTTTGTAGTGAATTTTATGTTACCCTATTAATCGAAGAGTGGTTAGTCGTATTTGT
>JAOXOA010056894.1:0-10838 GCA_028566315.1 Rudbeckia hirta
GCTTCACATAGTTGAGTGGTCATAGCGGACACAACCATTCATCAAAGTACCTTTTCCAGTTATGTAACCTCCTTGATTGCCAGCAAAGTTTATGTACCCTCCGTTGATAGATATGACATTGTTTAAGAGCATAAGATACCCCGTCATGTGCCTGGATGCTCCACTGTCGACAATCCATGTGTTTCGTTTGAGGACAGGGTCGGTCCTCCTGAAGTGTCCTGCCCACCAAAAACAACTTAAAGATTAGTATCCGGGACCCAAGCCTTTACGGTCTTGGTCCCGTTGCTTCCTAACGACAAAATAACATCTACCCACTGACCCTTTCCCTGTTCGTTCTCTCCCCCTGAGACCTTTTTCTCCTTCGGGTCTCTAGGTTTAGATTTGGGAGACGAACCCTTTTTGGTCGATTGGGTGGCTTCGAATGTTGAGAATTAGATTTCGATGATGATGACTCGACAACTCCCTGTATTTCATTGTCCCTCGGGAGCCAGACCCTTTTCTGTTTAATGTCTTTTCGTGTATAAAAATAACTTTTCTTTCCATTATTCGTGTATAAAAGTATTTTTTCTTTCCATTATCATCGGAAAAACCCATGCTCATTAAAATCCTCATCTGAAAATTGTTTTCTTGAATTAGGGTATGGTTCACCCCTTCTCAACACTCGAACATTTCCCCTTACAGATTCATTAGGGAAACTTGAAGAATATCTCCTCGGGTTCCTCATTGGCCGTTCGTAGTAACCCTAATCTTCGAACGACTGACGGTATTCCCATTCATATTCATTTCTCCACGCCTTTCTAGGCGGAGAACTCATAGGAGAATTTCTTGGACAGTTTACCACAATGTGACCAATGCGGTTGCAACGATAACATGTTCTTATATCGTCTACTTGAAAACCCAAACCCCTTCGAAATTTATTGTTAAATCTCATTGCATCATTTTGTTCGTCTTTGAAATTATATTTTCTGTTTGTTTGATGCATCCAAGCCTCATGTCCATCAGAAAAACCATGACTTACAAATTCTCAAATTTCAAGGGTTTTTCACTTTTACATATACCCTTTGAATTCCCTTTCCTAGATTTTTCTTTTGACTAGACTCAGAATTTGGGGTTTTTGATGAAGTTTTCTTTTCAATTGACACTGTTTCCACTTGTGGATTGTTTTTAACCTTTGACATCGAGATGTAAAAAGTTTTTGCAACCTTGTTCGAATCAACAGAAGCTAAGGGAAAATCAGCATCAGCATATAGCTTATCTGATCCCTTCAATTTATACATCAAAACTGTTTTGATGTCAATTTTATTACCTTTTTGACTTTTAGTGTTGGGTAAAATTTTGATTTCCTGCTCAGAGTCATCTGAGGAATCTAGATCAACCACAGGATTCTCCTTTTTCCCATTGTGGGGAGACATGGTTGATTGCTTGACACTTGAATCAAATGACACTGACTTTTTCTCAATTACCGGTTTTTTAAACTTCCCAGATTTACCCATTTTCATAGATTTTACCGGTTGAGTTTTCAGTTTTTGGACATCTTCATCCAACTTCACTGATTGTACAAACTCGGTTGATTCAACCGATTCTGTTTCTTCGGTCACAGACTTTTTCTCACTCTCATTTTCTTTCTTGCCATTGGTTCCATCACCCACGATTTCTATGGGATCAACTACCAGAGGAGTGTTGACGGTGAATTTTATGGCATCCTTTTCTTCCGGTAAGTTGGTAAAAAGTCATTGATGATGGGTGGTGGAAATCGTGAGAATTTCTTATCCTCCGAGGCATCTTCTTTCGGGACCCATGCCTCGGGGATATGCTCGAACAGAAAATGAGCATTGTCATAACTGATCATTTTTTGTTGTAAGGTATCATAAGAACATTTGGCCATGGCAGCTTCCTTTTTGGCTTCATCTAATTTGTTCAAATAGACTACAATGGCATCTTGTTTATTTACCAGTGTAATTCTCAAGTCTGAAACTTCCCTAGTCAATTTCTTGTTAGCCTTAATGTATTCAGCCTCTTTTTTTTTCAAAGATAAATTGGCTTCTTTACATTGTTTTAGGTCGCATACCAGGTTTCCATTCTGTTCTTTATATCTTTCGACTTGACCTTCCAAATTCATAAAATGTATGCAAGAGGATTTGTTTGGTACCTATGAATCAGATGATTCGGAAGTAGATGGAGGAACACAGCGTGCTGGAGAATAATCAGAAGATGTATATGATCCAGTAGTAAAAGCAGAGTGAAACACCTCCTCAAGCTCATCTTCAAAGACAAATCCAGAAAAATCATCATCATTGACGAATTCACGAACATCCTCAGGAGCAATAGAATCCTCATCACGAGAAACCTTTACTTGAGCAGATTCGCTCAAGTCTTCAGCTTCCTCGGAGACACACGTCTCACTATCAAACGAGTTCTCACTCAACAAATCATCATTTGCAGATGATACACCATCAGATTCCTTCACCTGAGCCATGCATCCAGACTTTCCAAACTTACTCCAATCAAACACTTCATTGGCAGGAAAAACTATGGGCCTATTTAGATCAACTTGGTTTGCATTGTGGACCGGTGGCAATGGATGGAAATCATAGCCTTCGAATGGCTTGTACTAGCATCAGGACTTCGGTAACTCTGACTCTGACCTCTGAAAGGATTTTGGACACCTTGCTTTTTGGGACGATCGCACTGTCGTTTGAAGTGCCCTTTCTCGCCGCAGTTGTAGCAAGTGACCTTAGACATGTCGAAACCATAAGTCGAGTCTTTGTGACTCGGAAGCTCCTTTCCATGCTTCTTGACGTAGTCATTAACTTTCCTCACCATACTCCCTAAAGCCCATTTCAAGTCGAGCAACTCCCATTCGTCTTTATCGATTTGCTTATAATCTTCACCAGTCATATATGGGTTACCGATCTTACCAGCCACCATATCATTGTAAGATGTTACAACTGTAGATAACACGGTCATATGTTCTTTGGCTATCTCAACGGTGACAAAATTTAGATTGAAAGTAGAAAACTAGGTGGAATGATTTGGTGTAGAACTATAAGCCTTAGCCGCTTGCACATGAACATTCTCAGAAAAAGAGTAAGAAGATCCATTTGGAGCACATTTGGAAGAATCATAAGTCGGAGGAATCATATTAAACTCATGACCAGAAGATGAAAGATGATGAGATTCGGATGAAGCAGTAAATAATGTCATTGGCAGTTAGGCATGTCCATCAGAAGGTGCGGGTTTAAAATAATAGAGTGACGGATCCTGCTTTAGACCTACCGTCTTTGCCTCCCTCTTCTCTTCTATCTCCACTTCCTGAATCTTTTGTACTAACTCAACCACCGTCTTACCCAAATTTCCTCCTGCCTTCCAAATCGTAGGATAAGGCCCCCATTTAGCAGGCAACGCATCAGCAAAACAAATAACCTGCTCAGTCTCAATCAGAGCAACATCCTGCTCATGCATCTCACTAAGTAGGTGATAGAATCGTCCTGCTAGATCATCAATCGATTCGTTCTCAAAACTCACGAATGAATCAAATTCCTTCTTCAGGAATTGTGCTCTAATCTTCTTCAAAGTCTCATTTCCTTCACTCCTCTCTTTCAAATCCAACCATAGATCTCGAGCAGATTTGCACTTTGAACTGGTGCAAAATATCAGTAGGAATGGATTGGGACAGAATAGCATAAGCCTTCTTCTCAACAGTGAATAGTAGCTTCTCGTTCCCATCCATCTTACTAAAAAATTTCTGCTACAGATTCTCATCCAGCGGGTGTTTGTACTCATTCTCCAAGCACTCATGCAGTGCTGGATCCATTCCATACAGTAAAATCTCAAATCTATTCTTCCAGTCATGGTAGTCATTAAGACTCATCAGCTTCAGAGGCTTTGCAGCGCTCCTAGTCTCATTCTCGGATATAAGAAGCTTCGACATTTGGTCAGATGACGCCATACCCCAAGATTCCATTATGACAAAGAAATTGATTGACGGCACGGAAATCTAGGCAAACAATAACAAATTGTGGTACAGCCACAAACAACTGCGGTACATGCTAAAAATGCGTTACAAGCACAACAAACTGCGGTACAGGCATTAGAAAAATTGGCAATATAACGACACAGGAATAGCTTGATACACTAGCTGTGTCGCACTTACAAAACTCGTCACAGGGGCTGTGTCGCAGTAGGAGACTGCGGCACAGGTCTGTGTCGCTCTTGGAGCTGAGCTGTGTCGCACAAGGAAGCTGTGATGTGTCACCTTTCAGGATGAGCTGTGTCGCCTTTTACAGCTGTGTCGGCCTGGACGAGATCTCAGACACAAATCTCCAAAAAAAATCAACCGAAACAACTCTGAATACCAGAAAAATCCATAACGCTCGTCAAAACTAAAATAGACACTTAGTTTCCTCGAGAATCAAGAGCACCAAGCTCTGATACCACTTGTTAGGATCACGTACACAAAGAAACGATAAAGTGAAACACGAGACTAGTTCGGTAGAGTGCGGAATCCTCTACAAACTGAAACTAAGCATGCACAACATTTTAAATAATCACACGTCTATTAATATCTGACAATGTTTGAGAATAGAAACAATCTTCACAAGTACAAATTGACAGCACTTCGTGAAAGCACACACTCGTAACTCGTAACGTTATGCAAAAACTAGGCTAGACACACTATTTATACTACCCTGACCAACTACGACACAGCAACTGCGGCTCAGCCTATGCCGCATTTGTGGCTGCGACATAGCCCTAGGCTGTGCCTGTGTCGTAGTTACATACTGTTACATATAATCAAATGTTCAAAACCTAACCAGTACATACAAACGACCCATACAACCTATCTAGAAACATATAAGCTCAACATATGCCCTCTGGCGGTGGGGCTTGGTGGTTCTTACCCTCGCACTGACAATCGACCTCTGCCCCCCAGATGTCATTTTGCCCGACCGTCCAGGAGGCCAGATTGGAAGCGAGAGTGCAATACATGGCCGTTCGGTTCGCCGGCTAGGGGATTTTTCTCTCCTTATCCGCCATGCATGCGGCGTGTCAGTCTTTCCATGTGGCCACTCTCTTATATGTCTATTGGATGTTGCGTGATGGTTCTCTCCTTCTCCTGCCGGCGATGTTGTCCCACTATGATGTCTAGGGACTCGGGATGAGGCCTGCTGTCAATTTCCTCTTGTCCGAGCTGGCGGAATTGGTGCGGCTAGGTATCCGACCCGAGGGTGTCACCCAAGGGCCCAAGAAGTGGTCTAGTGCCAACTTCCCTTTGATGTTTGGGATTTATTACGTCTGCTTTGGTATACGGCTGTCCCGTTCTTCAAAGTAGAATAATGTCGATCGCCCCCGCTCCTAGGTCTATGTCTCCGGCCTGACCATCGACATGGAGGGGATGGAGATAGATCAATCCCGCCTTGTAGAGGCCAGCATCAAGGAGGCCGGTGATGGAGGTACGAGCCTAATCAAATGGTGTGGTACGCGGTTGGTTTTACGAATACCTTAACGGATGCATGCGCAAGTGCGTTATGGAATACCGGGTTTGATCGTTCTCTTTAGCGGTGCCACTACTCCTTCGAAGATGAGTGCAACCTCCACGCGTACATTTTGAAGGTTGCGCCCATGTCGTATCTTGCCTAGTCCTGGAGTCCAGCACGAGTGTCTTATCGCCACTTGTCTTCCGAACTTGTCGAGTTGTACCACTTCCCCTATTCGCCTTCCTTTGCCAAGGGTGGGGCGCGTTTGGTTATCGGTATGCTTGCCCTTTCACGATTAGAAGGTATGACACGATCGCGTTGAGGTTCGGGGCGCTTGAGACATGGCTACCGCAATCGTGGTTGGGACATATGTTTGTGAGATACATGTTCTGTGTTATGTGCAAGGTCCCCTCACTCTGTCCTGCAACAGACGCGTGTATTTCCCGTGGTGTGTTGTGGGTCGAGGCCACAAAGTAGTGTTGTAAAAATCTGCCTAGGCGGCCGCCTAGGTGGACCTCGGGGTTAGGCGCCTCGCCTTTCATCAAGTCTCCCTAGGCTAGGCATAGGCCGTCCTACGTGGCCACTAGGAGGTCCTAGGCGGTCAAAAACTGGTCAAAACTAGGTTAGACCTAGGCGGCCCCTAGGCGGTTCTAGGCACTCAGAATTGGTCAAAACTAGACCAGAATTGGTCAAAAATTATACCATAATTGGTGAAAATATATTTATAAGTAAGAACTGGTTGTATATATACATATTTATATACTTATTTATCAAAATTTATGTATAAAAAGTATACTACTAAAATTATATAAAAATATATATAAATTTGTACATAAAAAGTCTAATCCACCTACTCTCCGCCTACTCCTCGCCTAGGCCGGGTAGTCTCTAGGCCTCAGTTAGCAGCCTTAGTGGCGCCTAGCGACTTCTACAACATTGCCACAGAGTGTGTTCTTCTGGTGTGTTTGATGTCTTCGTCACGAGTGTCGCACCTACGCTCGAACATTCCGCCTTTGAAATTCGTTAAGCTCTTCTAAGCGTTTCATTGTAGCGCAAAGATGGTGGTTCACTACTATCGGTGAGTAGTGTGACAGTCCGACGCATACATCGGCGCATCATTGAGAATTTCTCATGTATTGGTCTCACAGATAGTGTGACTGCACTCTGCTTGACCCGCATGCCTCTGCGCGTCGAGCGCTCCCATGAGTGTGTGCTACTTGTGTAGCGAGGCATAAATTCATGAGGCCGAGCGTGGGCTTTTGTCGATGTTGGCGCATGTGACATGCGCCAGAGCTAGAGGTCGGATGTTATCGAGTACGTGTTTTCCTTTTTCCTTTTTTTTTTGCTCCACCAGAGTTCATTTCAGAATCCATGATATAAATAAGATTGTAGGCACTTTTATTGTGTTACAATATTTTTATACAAGATCAAAAAGTACAAAGTGTTTGGATGCACTGGGCCCGCCATAGGTTGCAGTCCCTTTTGGGTCTTCCGTGCTTGGTATTTTGGAGGCGTTGATCATGTTTCCTGGCTTCGTATACACTCTTTGTTGGTGGTGCGTGCAATTTTTAATGCGCCTCGCGTACTTTCCTTTTTGCTCTTGGTCGTTGTTTAGGTGACTTGTACGCATCACCTTTCGACCAACACTATAAGCACGTTGCCTCGCTTGTTCCTCTATAGACAGGTTCCAAGCATCCTCCCAGAAGGGCTACCTGCTGAGTGTTTGCATAGAGGAAGACAACCGGAGCATTAACACAGGGTGAGGCGACACCAAAGCAACCTTGTGCGTTGGTGTTTGGGTGCCCCCTCAGTGACCCCGGGGTCTTGTCGTCTGCCCCCTGTTTGCACGTTCCATGTACGAACATGATCGGGTATCCCCTTGTGGCCCTTTGCCGTGGGATGAAGTCGGTGCTGCGTCGGTTCCCCACGTGTTGGTGCTCCAAGTATTCCATTGGGGCTAGACGTTATGTGGGACGTGACCTAGGTTCTCACACATGATCTGGGTTCTCACACATCGAGAGTATGTTTTGGCGCTTTGCCCCTAGCGCCCAAGTGTGCCCTTGAGCAAATATGCGCCCGCACACGTAGTCGGGCGTGCCAGCGGGTCGGCTTACTTATCATTTGTTGGCTAGTGTCCCAAGTGTTTCTCCCCGATACCTAAATATGTGCAAACGGCACGGGTCAGGGAGGGGGAGAAACAGAGACTACGAGAGGGTATCCGACGCGAGTTAGAGAAAATCTAGAATCAGATGCGTGGCGTCTGATTTACATTAGTATGGTTATAGATTTTCTCTTGGATAACCCTCTTGGCGTTTGATTTTCATCAGTAGTACTTTCTTCAGGAGGTGTTGGTAGTATGTTGCGGGTTTTTTCATGTTGTAACCTCCATCCCCGCAGGAAAAAGGAACGGAAACGAGGTAAAGGGGGTGAAGATGCCAAACTAGCAAAACCGGATGGCGCCTAAAGATACAAAAATCTAAACTTTCTATTACATAGTCATAATACTAGTTTAGAACCAATGATATCTACAAGTGTTACAAAGTATTACAAGTCGGTGCAAATCATGTATCTAATGTCGAACGCACGGGTGAGATGGTGACATAAGGGTTGAGAGTGATGGCTGTGAATGGGGGCGAACTTCTTGCCTTCAAGTGTGGGGTAAGCCCCCGTTGGTGTTTGGGAGCCCCCTTAGTGACCCAGATTCTTGTCGTCTGCCCCCCCCTGTTTGCACGTTCCAAGTACGAACGTGCTCGGGTATCCCCTTGTGGCCCTTTGCCGTGGGATGAAGCCCGTTCTGCGTTGGTTCCCCCACATGTTGGCGCACTAAGTGTTCCCTTGGGGCTAGACGTTACGCGGGACGTGATCTGAGTTCTCACACATCGAGAGTATGTTTTGGCGCTCTGCCCCCGGCGCCCAAGTGCGCCGTTGGGCAGGTATTTGCTCGCACACGTAGTCGGGCGTGCCAGCGGGTCGGCTTATCGTTTGTCGGTTGGTGTCCCATGTGTTCTCCCCGAGACCCAAATATGCGTAAACGGCACGGGTCGGAGAAGGGGAGAAACGGAGACTACGAGAGGGTATCCGGCGCGAGTTGTAGAAAATCTGGAATCAGATGTGTGGCGTCTGATTTTCTTCAATATGGTTTCTGATTTTATCTTGGATAACCCTCTTGTCGTTTGATTTTCTTCAGTATTACTTTCTTCAGGAGGTGTTGGTAGTATGTTGCAGGTTTTTTCAGGTTGTAACCTCCATCCCCCCTAGGAAAAAGGAACGGAAATGAGGAACAGGGAGTGAAGATGCCGAACTGGCAAAACCGGATGGCGCCAGTGAAGATACGAAAATTTAAACATTTTATTACATAGTCGTAATACTAGTGTAGAACCAATGATATCTACACGTGTTATAAAGTATTACAAGATAGTGCAAATCATGTATCTAATGTGGGACGCGCGGGTGAGATGGTGACATAAGGGTTGAGAGTGACGGATGTGAATGGGGCTGAACTTCTTGCCTTCAAGTGTGAGTAAGCACCATTTATAGGCATCTTTTAGGGTTGAGGAAACCCTAGCAGGCGTCCTAATGGGGCCCCGCCCGCCGGGGAATTCTTCTTATAGGGCAATTTTTGCCAAGCGCCTAGGCCAGCGCTTCGGAGCTTACGGCTAGGCCCAAGGCCCTTAGCCGTGGCATTGCATATGCTTCGACCCGCATTGAATGCCGGGACATTCGTTGATCTTGAAATAGCGGAAGCTGCTTTGAGAAAAGCTGAAGGAAAGAGACAAACAATTGAGGCAAATCTGAGCGTCTTAAATACATCCTTAATTCTGAGCTTCATGTTACTCCTACCAAGAAACATGTCAGGTAAGGCTTAAAGAGAATCTTTTCTATGATCAGATACGAATCATGTCATACATGAGCAGGCTCCATAAGATCTAGTGGAGCTTGTTGATGTCCTTCTTGGTCGTGATGATGTGTTTAACAATTAACCGTCTTCAGATTTTCGTATTAGTGACAGATTTGGTATCAAACTTCGTCATTATGTATGTATAGTCATTGTAAAACAAGTTAGGACCAAAGAAATCCCATAAAATGATGTCTGAAACCATTTCCAAGGTATACTTGCAATAATTACAAGTGTTCGTGAGGACCTAACACAATTTTGCTCTTCCCAAGTTTCTCTATTGATCTAAAGAGAATGGGGTGATCAAAGCCGTCAACGGAAAAAACAATGTTTTAGATAAAACGTTGAATCGGTCTCTTTACTCATCTACTAATCGAATGATGATGTAAATATTATAAAAATGTGGTAAAATATGAACAATTTATCACTTTCTAGTTTGACCTTTCAAATTTTCAATTCAACCCCTTGTTCTCCGGTTCGAGCCCTGGTTTCTGGTCCAAGTGGCCGGCCACCCTCAAAACAGTATCAATCATTACCCGGAACCAGACCACCGTAACCTATGGTCCCGGTCCGATCATCTGGTGTGGTGAAAAAACAAGAAACGTGTCCCTAAAGCTTTGTTAGATGATTAATGTTTAAGTGTTTAGTTGTCCATAGTTAAGGTCCTAAAGTGTAATTTGCATCTCTATATATTTGTTTGTTGTAATGCTTGTAAAGTCATACAATCAATAGAATAACCTTTTCACATGGTATCAGCCATGGCTCTCTAACTTGTTGAGTTTCCCCCCCATCCTTCCCTATTCCCTTTCTTCTCCATCTCCCTCCCTCTCCCCTCCGATTCATCCTCTGCCTCTGTTCAACCTCCCCTTTCTCATGGCTTCTTCAACCAACTCCTACCTTCCCTTTAGCAATCTTGGTCCAATGATGGCAATCAAATTAACTTCTTCAAACTATCTCTACTGGAAGACACAAATGCTCCCGTTACTCTCTCATCAAAACGTGATCAAGCATGTTCTTGAGGTTGTTCCTGAACCACCGAAAAAAATACCAGCCGATGGAGACAAAGAAATCGATAATCCCGATCATGCTTCTTGGTATGCAGCCGAGCAACACACCATTATTCTCCTCAATGCCTCTCTCACGGAAGAGGCTATTGCGGTCACTATTGGGCTCATATCTGCTCGGGCCATTTGGCTAGCTCTTGAGATAGGAAGTGGGTCGATGCCATGGGTGTTGAGTTTGCTGCTCTTGTTCGCAGTAACACGTGGACTCTTGTTCCGCGTCCTCCTAATGCAAATGTGGTTGGTTCTAAGTGGTTGTAACGCACCAAATATAAGGCGGATGGTACCATCGAGCGGTTTAAAGCTCGTTTAGTTGCCCAAAGTTTTTCTCAGTTACCGGGCATTGATTATACTCACACCTTTAGCCCGGTAGTTAAGGCCACTACGGTTCGCACAATCTTAGCC